>JABUQX010078478.1:0-22013 GCA_015478945.1 Trachelipus rathkii
ACTAATTATTGGATATAATAAAATAAATTAAGAAAATTTTACTTAAATTATTGCATCATTTTTAAGATCGACCAAATAATTAAAAAAAAATTATAAAATAATAAATTAAAAAAAAAAAATAAAATTTAAAACACTTCCATCCTTAGAATTTTTCATTAAGTCACTGTTCCGAATATGTAAATTTATTGTTTTACTTGATAGTTGAGGGCTTGATCACGTATCTTCAAGAGTTTACATAGATGTCAGTCTTAATTTAAGAACAACTTACTATACATATATATATATATATATATAATATATATATTTATATTATTATATGTTAGAATTATTTTATATAATTAATTATATCATATATATTAATTAAATATATTAATAATATATTAATATATATTATTAATAAAATATATTATATTAAATTAATATAAATAATTAATTATATTAGTATATATATATTATTAATTAATATAATTATTTATATAATATATAGTATAATATATATATATATATCAAACATCCGCAATACGCTAAACCGGGTCATCCGGGCATCATACTCGACGTATGGACTGAAAAAAAAAGGGTTGAGACATATCTTTGACGCACAACTAACTATTATATAAATAATATAAAAATATATATTTGGCTATATATTATAATCAGTATTATAAATATTAAGTCCATACATTATTTATATATTTTATATTACTTCATATTTGATATATTTGCTTTATGCAATTTAAAATTAGAACATCTTAAATATAATATAATACACACTATATAAGATTGTTCGAAATAATTGCTTATTATAATTTAAGGATTGAAATTGCTTAAATAATATATCATATTTATAAATTACAATTTTATATATATATTATAGTTTTATTACTTTTTTATAAATTAATAATAATATATTTAATATTAGAGTATTTAATTATGGATGTATTATTAGATCATGTATAGGTGAACGTTGTTAGAATCAATATTTACTTTGTATTTAAATATAAAATGAATTTACATTCAATTATTTTTTGTGTTTTAATTATATTTTTGTTATTAGTAGTATAATTATAAAAACATAAATTATAGTTTTACTACTGATCAACCCGGAATCATATAATAGATATTCAATATATTTATACCACAATTGATTAGATTATATCTCAATTACATATATTAAAATCAGTAAGTTATATCATCATGCTAAACTTTGGAGACTGATTAAACCACTTACTGAAGATTTTTTTATGACTTACCTTGCAAAAATTTGGCAAGTTCAAAAGCTTATATGAAAGCTGTTTAGACACTTTATAATATTTATATCGGGATTGTTCTTATTTAGTATAATATTATTTGATGTACCTATTAGAAGAATGTTTCAGAAATGTTTACAAGTTTTAGCTTTATTATATTATTTTTTTATATTTTTATTTATGTATTTAATATAATATACTTATATAATTTATAAATTACATTATCATATCTATTAGTTTCACAAGTTTCATAACTTAATAGTTAGGGCAATATTATTTCATTATTTGGCAAATATGAAGTAGAAGTGGTCAATAATTAATAATTATATTAGATCAATATCATTGTAAGATTAGTTAATAGTATAGAAATTACGTTAGTCAACTATATTATATATATTAAAATATTCGAAGTATAATAATGTAAAGTCATAAAAATTGTGAGGTATACTCTGAAAAGGTTAATTTTTCATTATATTTATCAACAGGTACAAATTTAATACTAGATTTTTCAATAATTATGTAAATGTTTATAAAACTATCTTACAGCAATATTCTCTAAGTAACGTTAACGTCCTATTATTCTCATCGTCTGTTAAACTGTAAATCAGCTAGATTTAAATAAAGTACTTGCTGCCGCCAAACTCAGCGGTATTAGAGTTCCAGGAATGTTATTTAGATTATGGGATTAGATGGAAACTTACACAAAACCTAGGAGTTCTCCGTATCTAATTATGGTTATACCAAGGAATCTTATAAATTGTATTAATACTGCATAATCCGAGAGTCCATTTAACACTTTTATTAAAACTTAGTTCCTATTTAATATAGATCGTATAAACACGTAAATCAAAAGTAAGGATTTTATTATCTTTCTTTTAGATAATATGTAACATTGTAAATTTCTAATAATTACTAGGTAAAGTATTGAAAGATGATTAGCCGGGTATTGAAATATAAGACGGTTATTTGAACAAAATATTATGGGCTAACAAACTTCTATTGGGATAGGGGTCTAGTAATAAATATTTTAATGCATTTACCCTGATCCTGAAATAAAAGGAAAGGTTAATTTCAAGGGAGCTAGGTATATCGCATAACTCTAAAGCAAAGGTGAGTACTGAATGAAGGTAAAAGGGACACGTTTTGAAATAAATTGAGATACCGGCAGAAATTAATTAAAAAACACTTTATGAATTAACATGATCAAAGAAAGTGTTATTTGGTATAGTAGTATAACGTGCTACAAAGTAACTATCCATTAGACTTTTATTATTAAATATTTCATGATTGAATAAGCCCTAGTATAATATACTAAGAGTTTTTATATTTAACATCAATTAGACTATAGTTTAAACAACAGTTAACATAACTTTATTTTATTATCTAGATTTTACATTCTATGTATAAGTTAGAATAAAATATAATTTGATCTTTATAGATTTAACTTACGAAACTATATGTAATTTTATACATGATAAAGTTTATATTTATTCAAATTAATTATAAAGCTTAAATTAGAAATAAAGATATAAGTACGAAATCACTGTTTTGATTTAAGACTTATACACTTTTATATTACTACAGATCGTAATGAGTGTACCTAATAATAAGTATTATATTAATAGATATTTAAAGAATAAATATTTAATTTATACTATGTTAAGTGTTATATATAAAAATTATTCCTCTCTATCCTGGAGGCTTAGATTTCCTACCATATATAAGATAATTTTTGTATTTAAAGCAAATTGTTTCATACAATGTTTTAGTCTGAATATAACTAATTTTTATAGAGTATTTTCTAATTTGGTCGAAAAGGGTTTTAGGAAGGTCTAATAATTGCGTGTATGCCAAAGACTAAATGAAAAAATAATAATTTTTAATACCAAACTTTTGAATTTCCCAATAAAATAATCTTTTATAAAAAGTTAGTAGGAAAGTAATATCAATAAATCGTCATTAACAATTTATTTGATTCATTATAAGCAAAAAAGATGTACTTATTATTTCTAATATAAACTATTATATGTAATATATTTAATATATTATTATATTTATTAATTATTTTATAATTATATAATTATTATTTATAATCATATTATTAATTATTTATACAGATTTATAATGAAATTTAAAATTTATAAGAAAATTATAACTAATAATCTTTTTCTTTTAAATTCTGATACTTATTTAACTAATTCAAATATCTATAAGATAAATATTAATATCTTGTTAAAGAAATATTTTATACTTTACTGTGAAGAATTACTTATTCATGAGGCATTATATAATGAAAAGTCAATTATAAAAATCATAATATTTTATTATTATATATAATATTAATTTATTATTATTATATTATAAATTAATTTTTAATTATATTATTAATTTAATTAATTCTATTTATTCAAAATACGATTATATTATAAGTATAATTCATTTTCCTATTAAAATAATGTATATTATTTATATTTAATTATTTATATTTTTGATCTTAAATCAATCCTTAAAGCATAAAGGTAAGTATAATATATATACAGGGATTTGTAATATCTCCTTATTTCAACATTCTCCTTAGCAAGATCAATTAGGTGTACACTGTATGCTCCCTATGTCATGTTCGCGCGAAGGGTAGTCACTTACTTCACTCTCAGAATGTTCGCCAATCCATATATTTAAAATCTTCCATCTTGACACCACTTCAGCTATCATAAACCACGAGATACAGGATATTCCAATTGTCTCGGGTGCGAAATTCATCATTAGTTTCTATTCATCTCACATATATAGAATCTTTTCCCATCTCTATTCCTAGTATCTTCTCTTTTAGTTTGTCTCGTTTCACTCGGTTATTCTCAATTTCAACTTTATCCCAATTCTCCTCTTGTTCTAAATTATACCCCCATCACTTCACACTTTTGCATTAATCTCACTCAGGTGTTACCACCTACTATATATATCAATCTGGCTGCATCCATTCTTATTATAATATTAGCACTTATTACACTACCAACTCCTCATCATAATTTCTTTAGGCTTATGTATCGAGCTTACTCTATATCCCATGATTCTCATTCTAGTTCTTATCCCATATTATTCTTAAGATCATCAAAATCGATACACATTCACTTCCGCCGATTACTGAGTAATTCTAGTCTTAATTCACTTTCTTGTTGTTCAGGACTGCCATATAATCTCATGTTTACACATATGGTAAAATCTTGAGTATCTTTAATACACAAGTACCATTAATCTTAAATTAATCAACCATTTTCTAACCTATCACCACACTCATATTATTTGTACTAATGCTTATATACAGTATGGGATTACACTGATCTTTAACTTACTGCTACCATTTATTAATTCGGGCCACCTAACATATATTATAAAATTATGTGCGAATATCTGAGAGGTCTTAGTATTTCTACTTGATAGAATCATTCTTGTACATTTCCCCCATCTTCTTCCTTTGATACTATTTCCGTCCCAATTATATCTTACATTGGGCTTCACACATTTATTCCGCTCTACTTAAATGACAATTCGACGATTCTACCCCTCACTATCTTTTATGTCTCATCTCTATACAACCTTATATCAGTTCTCTACTACTAATCCGTGGCTTCTTTCTTAAGACCCAGTTAGACACATACATCACTCTCTCACACAAACCATCATGATCCGTAACGTAGGCATATGGTCGTGATGGGTCAACTCAGTGAGTTACGCTGGCCATCCTCTTCTTTATTGTCAGGTGATTTGGTCTCTTAAGATATCATGGGATAACTACAGCATATGGTCTCACATCTTCCAATAGTTCTCGGGGCGTAATGAGTGGAGATTGTCGGGCTATCTAGAATCCCCTACTCGCCTCTTCGCTCCATCACGCCAAAATCATACCTAGAATAAGCCAAATAATCCCCACTGTCAGATAGATTCTTCCGAATAGCTCGTTATCAACATGCACACCTTCAGTTATTTGCATATTTCTTGAGCTATTAGTGTTAAAGCTAATTGCACCATCCAGATAGCCGTAATAACAATGATATTATTGGTTTATTGGATAACGATGAAAAACTGTGCTTCTTTACTTATAGCTAATCACTCAGGCTTGCTACCTTGCTTTCCATGTAGATTTTAGTTCCTTACACCGCTGAGAAGAATGATAAGTACAGGAGAAGCATATCGATATAGTGCTCAATAAGAGGAGTTGTAGATTGTAGCATGAAGCATTACATTTCGTATGAGACGCTAGGTAGACAGATATGCTACGAGGAGCTACGAAGGTAGAGAAGAAGAAGCTGTCACTCCCCGGATGAACTTTTCTACTACGGTTACATGTGAGCAATATATCTCTATTTCCAAGGCACTCTACATGTCTCCTATCTAGCGCACCTGAATGAAAGCTTTCTTGCAGATTTAGTGGAGAATAAGCTATGAATATTACTCGCTTGCGGATCCGATTAGTCATGTGTAAAGTCCATTCATTTAAGCGGTGTTTATAATATTGACTCAATCTAGTTATAATACACTTTTTTCTAACGTAAATAATCTCTAAGGGAGCGACTAAAGAGATCTACGTTTCATGCTTACTGTTATTTATTACTATATATTACCGTAGCTAGTTCTACTTTCACCTCCAGTCTGGCTATTCATATCATTAAGCATATAACTCAATAATACTCATTTTCTCTATAAAATAATTCTTCGTCACTTAGTTTTTTGCGTATTATTTAATAGCACCAGTTACTGTAGAGCAGTAACTTTAAAAGGAAAGTCAACCCTGTAGTTTATATTTAAACAGTTACTCCTGTGTCTCCTTTATTTCCCTTATAATAAATTTTCACTAATAATTGATTATTTCCACCCATCCTTCTGTATACTTCACTCTCGTAGTTTCACACATTGTTATGCTATTCCTATCTTATACAGTTTCCATCACAACAACAAGCCATTCTCCTATATATATATATATATATATATCTTTCGATTAATCAATTCTATGGGTATCCCATCTTCACCGCAGTGCCTTACCTATGTTATATTCTTCCAATTTCGCTTATTATTCGGAAGAGCGCGTCACTCTGGATTGATTATACTGTGTTTGTCCCTGACTCGTTTCGATTAACTATATACACAAGTACTACCTCTCACCGACGTACATCCTTGACTAGCCAATATAATTCCATCTAAGAAAACACCTTCTAACAGACTTATGCCACCCAACCGATGCTAACTCAGTGTGGGAGCATATGTAATGAAAGGTCTTTATTTTATATGAAAGTATAATTTTTATATACTTGCTAGTTCTAGTGGTAGTAGGAAAATAGCTAATCCTTACTTGCTCTATCTTTCAACTTGCGGTTACCGATATAATTTAGAACGTACGGTAGCCCGTGGGGACTACGAAGCCGCCGAATCTTTGCACAGTAGACAATTGTCTAAGATCGTTCTTGGTTTTCGTGGGTTTCGTCCCATCTCTCCATCTGTGTTGTGCGGGAGCTCACTCCTTACTTATCTACTAACGCGTTATTGAAACGAAAGTTGCATGCACAGTAATAGAACCTCTTTTTTTGCCTTCGCACATCCACATGTTATGGGAACCTTTGTGTGAACTTTATATTGTGATTTGAACAAATGCACGGTTCATAATACTACTCTCTCACCCGGACACATATCATATCTCAATGTGAATGGCTACAGTAAGACGCAACAACACCGCAAAAGTTTAGTTGTAGTCGTATATTATAATAGCTGCGAATGGCGTGCGACGTTTTCAAAAAACACATTATAGGAATTGGTTACCTTACACGCTCTTTCGTTCATGCTTCGCAGGAAGGCACGCTTTACTTTATGTGTCTTGTGTCTTCGTTCCTCCGTCCCAATTCTTATGGTCTAGGGGTCTCCTTATGCTCATCCTTCGCATATATAATCGTTTTCTTGTACTCGCCGGTGCCTACAATCATCTCACTCATTTATCGATATACTTCCATATGTGGTATACTATACTTATTTTAGTCTACCTCACGGTCATGTAATTTGTTATTCTAGGAGATATTAAACTTCTTTAACTGTCAGTTCTTTGATGATCATCGAAAGTCCTCAATCGAACGTATAGCATTCAAACAGACTTTATGCATCAGTCTTATACGTATACATTATATTACTTTTAAGACTATCATGTGTGTATTGTATATACTGTGAAATACACTGGCAAGTCATATATTTACATCGACCTTCATGGGCATACACATCATCCACCACAGGACCACAATCATTAGAGCGGGGTATACTGTTTAGAAACAGACAAGACACAAGCACACAAACTATTCTTTAGTCTTCTATGGATTCCGCACTTCAATTTTGTGTGTACTCAGACCACTGGTTTCGACATCATGGTCGAAGAAAGAATAAAGTGCTGCCTCTGCTTCCAATAGAGCACAGGATAATTCAATGACCAAAAATATAGCCAAACATCGTCACCTAAACGTCATTAAACAAAGACTCGAAAACTCAAGAGAGTATTTAGAATTTAACCATTTTATCTTCATAGTTTGCTCTTATAAAACAGTTGCGTGAGCATAGACGACACACAAGGACGTAAAATCAAAAATATGAGATATTTCATTTTTAACTCATATCTTGAAGTTATAAGAATCTTCACTTGAGATATGAAGTTCTATTACAGCTAACTTGAGAAATATATATTAGTTAACCAAATCTTATGAGGGATTAGTGAACCTATGTGAGAAAATCCCTTCGTATAGATTTGGAATAATAATAAACTATCTAATTTACATATATAAGAATTGAGCTCACAAATATAATCACTTATATATAACCTCAGTAACAGAAATTCTAATCAGCCATCTCTCATTCACTATAATATTACTATTAATTGGTATTTATGTATTCACCTCTACACCATAAATACTGTCTCTATGGTCTTAAATTAAGATATATATTACACTCGACATAAATATTCAGAAAACACAGAATAGGTAAAGCGATGAGTAAGCTAAGTAGAATTTATCAGCTATCGATCAGGGTAAACTCATTTTATCACTTGATCCTTATTTAAAAAATTATATATAATATATATACGCTTAAAGACTATGTAAATACTGAGCGGGTATCCTTTTTACCTTCAATCACTCAATATAAACTTTTTCCTCACTATAATTTTACCAGCATCAATGCAAATCCTTAATTACTAATAAACACCCTATACTTAGAACACTTTAGCTTATAATAATGCGTGTAGCTAATTTATCTCTGTTACTCTAAAAAAAAGCATCCATAATCCCTGCTAAAGAGAACTCATACTTATATACACTTTACTGCATAAACACATATTTGTTACATACTTATCCAAATACTACATTTTCTATTCTACATAGTTATAACCTACTAATAATCTCCACCGTTATTCTTACTTAGGAGGATCAAATCATTCATCGATAATTTCTCTATAGCTGCAGATTAATTAATCAAATTTCTTATAATAATATAACATATTTCATCTTCATCTTCTACCAATATTTACTACCATATACTAAATAACCTATATATCACTCCTAATTATCCATATACATAATCACTAATTATATATCCATCTCAATATACTTATTCTATAAACTCGAAACCTCAATTCTCACCAAAAATTTACAATATTCCTTCTATTATGAGACCTATCAATATCTTAACACACGCCACTTATAATCACAACTATGATCCATATTCTTATCATATTACTTTCCAATGTATGTCAGGGACTTATTTCGACAGAAGCGTTCCCTCTCATTTACTCTCGGCTCACATCCATATATTAGGCTCACTTTTACGAAAGACACCTATCCCTACTTTTAATAAATTACATTTATTAATTCTAAAGCAGTAAAAAGTTTTTCCAATTATTTCCAATATCTTAAACACATTTTCGCTATCACTTATCACTTTTATCCTAAGATACTAAGAAGCTATTACCTATATATCCTTTTTTAAGTCGCTTACAATAACAATTAAAATTCAAAATAAAATGGGCCCAAACAAAAGGAAGGTATCCCCATAGCAACTTAGACTTCCAAAATATATTCATTTAAGAAACTAAGATTCGTGTACCAATTCATAGATTTAACCTAATCTAACTAACTAAGATATATTATGGAATCCTTTCAGATATCTGTCCTCTATAATGACAAAAATATACCATGCCATAATAACTATATTGACAATAATATACCATATTAGATACATTTTTTCTTTTTTATTTTACCCTTTTTGTTCTTCACTCCAATATGACATATTTCGAGTACTACAGTATCTTCATAAATATACAGCAATACATTATCTATAAGCTCATTTATATATCAAGCTGGTATTTTGCGAATCCACATTCTTTGTTATAATAGCCAGCACACAGTGAATTTTACTGTTCGTTGTTAACATCACAAAATTCATATTAATTTGGAATCAAGCGTTATTTTATTAGATCTTTCTCGTAGCCCGCGCGAATGGCGATGGCAGGACGACCATATCTCTCATATACTCTCTGCACTTTACTGTAGCGAGATCAGGTTAAAAGCTCATGGGCTACAGTCCTCTTTTATGATAAAAGAAATTTCTTATTATAGTTATTAGAAAAATTCTTTTCAACAAAAAAATTCTGATTTAATATATTGATCAAGCCACCCTCATTATTAATATTCTCCTCCTAATTTATCAATTACGTGATTCTGCATTCACATTTGTTTCATGCGGTAATTGTTAATTCTTTGTGTCGATATCTTATATTCTACACATCGTCCTATTCTTGAAGATAAAAAAAAATATTTTTGCGCACTCATTATCAATCTTATTTCCTTATATACTCTACCTCCATGAGTTACTTCTCCATTTACCTAGTTGTCTACTCTCTGATATCTAAATCTTTAGAATTTTTCTGTGACAATAGAAAATAAACACAATAATGATCCGGGATAGTAATATCTTTTTACATACGAAATGATTTTCTTTATTGAAATTTTGAAGATTATCCAAAGATGTACCACCTTGATCATATCAGTCTACCGTATTACTTATGTTCAATCTTACCACAATATACATATAATTATATATACATAATCTAATAGATCATATCATTTATCTATTTTCTATAGCTATTTATTTCTCTATTCAATCTATCTACCTACAAATCAATTAATCTATCACGGTATCATAATTATCTTATACTTGTTAGTTACTCTATAGTTTTATTGTATTTGCAAAGCACTATTACCTACTATACTATATAATGCACTTATTAGTAATATATATATATACTAACAATCATATATTTGATACCGTGCATCAAATATTTCAACTACTTTATCAATACTGCTTTTATTAATTCATCTGATAAGAATAAAATTTTCTTCATTATTTTGAGACACCATATAATATATATATATTATACCAAAGACATTTTGTTACTAGTTGAAAAATTATTGCTAATATTTTTAATAACAAGATAATATCGTTATATTCCCAAGTATATATATATTAGTGTCTTGCCACAGAATACTCTAAAAAATGGACCAATTGGTATTGAAGATTGGTTTCTAGCAAAGCTTTCTACTACACCACATCCAAAAACGATGTTCTACATTTCTACACGTCTACATTCTTCCAGGCACATACCAAATCACATCGCCCGAAGGGAAAGTCGGAACACTTGTCGTGCGGAAGCTACCTGACTACGGTACCCCCAACGCCCGTGGCTGGTTCAGATATTAGCACTATAAGATAGGGCAACTGATTATATCAGTCAACAACCAGCAAGGCAGCATTATTTTTGACAACTTTATTTCATGAATATATAAGACTTAGTTATAAAGATTATAACCTATATTATGTATGAGATTAACTAGTTAGGATCTTAGTCTTTTTACTGGGACATTTGATTAATCTCCAAAATACCAAAACTAGAACACAACAAAGGTTTATATTAGACAAAATCTATCCTATTAAGAATAGGTCTCTTTGTGAGCCAAATTACTAGGTACTAAAGACACTATAAGTGAGAATTGCATATGAATCACCTCTCCTTTTCTTTTTTCTGTTTATGCACATCTAATCATATATATATACTTCAGAGTTATAAACCATTTATTTCAAAATATAAACAAGAGTAACATATTTACTCCTACAGCGCATGGATAGAACAAATAATTCAAGACAAATATCATTTTCACAAGTTTATACACTTTCACTCATAATATGTTTTATGTTTTTCTCACGTAGTGTCAAAAACGTCAAATTTTTCTTCTCCCTAAATACATACCCATCCACCACTCTCTTCTTCAACTCCAGTCTAGAGGTTCCGGATTGGTATACTCCATCGTTCCTGGCTATTGTCGTCATTAATGAAAACCGCCGAATCAGGCTGGTACTTACTCATTTAAGGGTAACATATATTACAAATGGCTAGTATTTCCTGGTATTGTGCAAATAATGATACTTTTTCTCGCTGTGAAATGTAAAGTATAGGAGAGACATATAAATTCATTTAGAACACTTGTAACCTACCCATACCAAGTTCACTAGAGCCGAATTTATGAATTGTATAATGAATCTTTTCATTTCACTAAGTAGTAGTAATATCAATGTCTCTTACAGTACAATACGTATGTAAGTAGGCTATATCAATATAATTCGATTATTTACATATGCAAACACTAAACATCTATACACTGAAGTGTGGATTGATAGAGTACGTTCAATTGATTATATTGTAGTGTTCTGTAGTAAAGGCCCATCCTGTAGTCTGTTTCTCAAGAAGATGGTGTGTGTCTAGATGAAATAGTACAAACTGAATCCATATGCTTGATAAAAATCTACAATAGCAGGAACATTAGATCAGGCTCTAAGGGTCATGAGAGATTAAGGGAAATACAATATGTGGCTGGAGGAAGAGGTGTGTCGCGCAGGAGTATGAATACTCTTCAGTGCTTCTGCAGCACAGTGGACATTTAGATACACAAAGGTACATTATGTCAATCGGTCGGGAGAAACCCTTACAAATAGCTAACAATGGAGAACCAAAAGAGATAAAGGAGTTTATATGTTCGTAGGCAACTGGGAGTGTAATTTGCGCTACTTCACGTGATTTTGAAACATTTAAAAAAACAAAAACAATTAAATAAAAAATTAATTGGGTTAATTAAAAATATAGTAATATGAGTAGACAGCCTATTTAGAGACCTTAATAAGTATTTCGAGTCACTACGTTTTAAATATAATAGTAACTTCTATTAATTTTGTTAAGATTATATTTATAATAATAATTAAAAGAATACCCAAAGGGATATATAAATATAATAAATAAATATCTACCTATAGGTCAAAATCAGGGAATGGCCATGAGAGATCGGGGTCTGCTCGTGATTTACTCCGAAGGATAACTAATCATATAGCTGAGAGGGTGAGGACTATTCAGCTACCTACCCGTGGTAGATGAGGTCTCCGTGAGAGAACTACACCTAGTTAACATCATTAAATATTTCTGCAATAATCACTGTGCATTAGCAGCAGGGAGTAGATCGCCGTCACTCCTCACTCTAATACCATATAATTATTATAATATATATAATCAATAGATCATAAGGCATAAGGGCAGAGGGAGAGCCGAGAAGAAGAGAGAGAGAAAGAGAGAAAAAAGAGAAAGAGAGAAAAGTAGTAGAAATTGAAAGAGGTTATAAGATAAGGGGAAAAGAAGAAAAGAGAGAATCAGAGAAAGAGACACGAGATGTAGCAGAGACGTAATGGCACGAAAGAAGAGGTGCCAGGAGGGAGGAGAGCTAGCTGAATAGTTAGCAGAGAGAATGAAGAGAGAATGAAGAGAGAGAGACAGAAGATAGAGCATAGGATGAGGAGAAGAGAGAGACTGGTAAAGAAGAGAGATGAGAGGAGAATGAAGATGAGCCCCGGGGAGGCGATCGGAGCCACCCTCATTGCCGGTTAATACGTAATGTAACTAAAGATAATATAAGTAATGAATATGATATATATATATATATTAAATTATATTATATAATGTAATCAGTATTATGGTATTGGGAAAAATTATTAATCCCTTAATGAATAAGGATATATCAATTCTAGTTCTTATTCATAATTATAAAGGTAATATTTTCGTAAATCAGGGATAGACTTTAACTGATAAAGAACTAAAACAAAATAAAATATTAAGGGTCTGTTAGATTTAAAGATGTGAAAAAAATAGTTAAATAATACTGACTGTCCTTCTATCAAGAAGCGGGCTGTATTCGAATGTAATTAGTCGCTACTCAGCTAACCTTTTAATTTTATGTTGTCACACACAATAGCCCTTTTATTAATAGACATCGGTTACCATAAATATATTGAGCGTGCTTATTTCTTACAGACATACTATTTTCATATAACAAGAATGAAGAGCATGTTGTTTTATTAAATAATAAAGTTTAAATTCATTGATATGTGGTATATGTAATAATATTACGTGAGCTTCCGACTAACTCGGCCAGCGAGGTCGGAGTAGGTACTCAACGAAGCCGAACATAGTATCGACACATAGATAAGTTTTTCTTAATTTGAATTATTAGCGATTTATTATAATTTTTAATATTTCACTTTCATTTTCTTTTATGTAACCTGAGGATGAGTATATATTGTGATTCAATATTTACGCCATTCTCCTTTACACTATCACGAGTTATGCCAGAGAAAGTGATATTATACTAAACAAGATCTTCTCTTTTATCACCGCATTAACAAACTTCCGGATTCAGGTATCTACTCCTCAGTTAATTTACATCATTCTCCGTCGTCCTTGTTAAATGTAAACGATTTCTATGTTAATAAGTTGAAATATTGGTTAAAATTTTGTTTGTCATTTTAATTTTTTCCAAGGGAGATAGATGATATTTAAGGTTCATGAAAGGCTTCTCCACGGAACCTCATCCCCACACATGAACATAATGCGTATAAGTTTCTATATAGAGATCCTAGGCGCAGTTTTCTCAAGAACAATTCGGTTGTATTTCTGAAATTTATAACTACGTGCGTGGTGACAATGAGAGATTCATGAATTTATTGAACGTTGGGTTTATTTTATTGGCAGGGAGCTATTATCCGGGCATATCCGCTTGAGTAGTGGCACAGTCATTTGAATTTTTCACAGTTAAGGCTTGAAACGAGAATTTGTCTACATCGTAGTTATATAAAATATTTTTTATACATAATAAAGGAACAAATAAGAGAGTAAATGAGAGTTTTATAGAATCCCATTCAAATTTATATTATTATAAATACTTGTTACCCTAATTTTAAGGTAATCTTGAGAATAAATAATGATGTCATCTATATAACTAAGACAATCGATGCCTATTAATCCACTTAACACCAATTTGAACCTGAGCATATTTCTTTATTCAATCTGAGTGATTATCACAGTATAAGATTATATAAAAATTTTTATATATTGATATATGGAAACTATGAATTGTATTGCATCTAAAATAGCTACCTCTAAATTAAAACCTTCAGTGTTAATTCTATCTTCGAGTATTATTTAAATTTAAAGTTTATATTGTTTACAAAATTATTGATAATTTAAAATTTCTTTTCTTGCTTGCTCAATATTTAAATGTTTATTACAGTTAAGATTTGATAAAGAAAGTATAATGTATATATCTTTTAAATATATATGGATTATTTTTTCTTACTGAATTTTATCTAATTAAAATATTGATAAGCGTTTTGAGTTATAATTTTTTTATGGTTATCCTCAAACAGATAATGTATTAATGTTACAAAATAAAAGATTATTGTTAACTATATTCTCACTATTACTTTTTAATTCAATTTAATAATTGAATAAACTAATTTAGTTATGAAGGTGTACGCTCATTATGGCGATAATGAACAAATATGGGAGGAAAATTCGTTTGACTGTACGCCTCTTTAATATAATTTTTTAAATTGTCATTGAAAAATTCAAAGTTAATCAAATATTTTAATTTTTTTTTGAGTCCTCTCACTTGTGGTATAAATGATTATACTTTTACTAATTAGACATAAGTCTTTATTGATTAGTTCATTACTTACTCTGCATTCTCATTTATATACTTCGAAAATTTCTCTCCATAATAAATAGTTTTCTTCCTAAATCAACGGATTGTTATAGTTATTTCCGACTTTCACTCTCACAGCTTTGATAGATGGAACCATGATATATATATTTTTAATAACATATATAAACGTGAAAGATGTTAATTGTTAATTTGAATAATTATAAATAAGGATGAATATAAAATAACTAGGAAAGATGTGAATATAAACTTCTTGACCAAATATTAGGTCGCTCTCTCTAAATTACACAACTAACCATATATAGAGAAGGAACATAATTTTTTTAATGGTTTATGATAACAGGATTACTGGACATCTATATAGATATCTATTTGTCTCCAGGGTCTTGGTAAATAAATCTTGTGTTTTTAACAAAAAATTAGTAATTAAGAAGTCGTATTGGAGTGGATGCTATTACTAAACTATGAATATTCTCTTTCTTGCGTGTTCCATTCTTCAAAAGGTATGTCATATTACATATTACTATTGATTGGAACGCTAAACAACCTACACATGTAAGTTAGGTGGGCTTGGTCGAAACTAACTAATATGGCAACTATGAATAATAATATTATTTAATAGTAGACTCAATTACTACTAAAGCAAAACTTTATAAATAGACATATATTTTGCAACTTTTGTAACGTACTTTTTTAAACCAAAAGTTTATTCAGAATTACAATCCTTATATATATAAAATATACGCTTTATTTCATTGATGATCAGTATGATTTCAAACTAAGCTGTTCCATTAAAGAATCTCTTAATTTCATTATTCCACGCAAGTCGACCTGAATAAAAAAAAACCTTATGTTAATAAATAAATTTGTTATGAGTAATAAAGATCGTTCAAATAAACATTTGCCACCATAAATTCATAGCCGTTATTTAAAACCATTAAATTCCAATTAATAATTAAATGAATAAATATATTAAAGACTATCTTGCTTAGTTTTAATTCATCGCGTCAAATATATACATTAAATATCATTTCAGGAGTAAAGTATTTTAATTATTTTGTCAAAATAGTTTGAAAAATTTATATTATTATGACTTTTTATAAATCCAAACTGTGATTTTTTAATATTAAAATGAATGAGTCGACTAAGAAAAAAAAAAGAGAAACCAATCTTTTTGAAACAAATGGTAATAATATAAATTTTAAATATAGATCTTGAGAACCGTTGGGCTTGCGGAGGGCCCGGAGGGTGATTATTGAGCCTAAGAGAATGCATACCCACTGTCCAATACTAATCGAAATAGTTTATTATGAGAGGTTAATATTTATTATATCACATTGTTTAAATATTCTGGAGTTCAAATTTTAAATATATATGATCAACTTTATACTTACACAAAATAGAAACTATATAGTCATCTGTTTATAAATTGTATACTATATATTATATATGGGCTAATTTATTCTATGATCACATCCTCATTTTTAAAAGGTAATTCAAAAAAAGACTCATGATATCGGAATAATCGGGCCGAAACATGTAAAACTTTTTTATCGTTGAAATGTGTACTTATTTTTCGCTTCCTTAACTGATTGTTCTTATTGTTTGGACACTGTTGATTACTGTACTAGTATACAAACTATGGTACATGTGAATTTCGTGGCTACTTTTCTTGCGTAGTTCTTTTTATATTTAAAAAAGTTTAAAATACCGTATAATTGACCAAAAATTACTTAGGGTGGGAAATTCATTAAATGTTAGATTCTTTACTTTTTTTTACGTGGTGATTAAAAACTGTACGAATTTTTTACGAACTGTGTTTAGTTATTAATTTTCTTGCTAATAAAGATGTTATAGAATGTTATTTATTTTCATTTTTTTTATTTATTTATTTTTGTATTTAATATAGTTAATATCTCTGAGGATCACAAGTTTGAATTAATAGAAAAGCCGTGTATAAAAATTAAAATGCTTCACCTTTACTAAAATAAGTTGAGTTTATATAATTTTTTTCTTTCATCCTAAACATAAAAAAAATTTAAAAAAGATTGTATATATTTAACCTAAAATATATACTTTATAAGCCCTGAAAATATGATGTTGATCGGACAAGTATAAAAAAAAATATCTCAATATTTCACTTTTTCAAACATATGAATTTTTGGAAAAGTGAAAAATTGATATATATTTTTTTCTACTCTTCCGATCAACATCAAATTTTCAGAGCTTGTATAATCGGGTGAGATGCATCTTTTTTACTTAGATAATTATTTTGTATACTCAAAAGAAATTTTTTTAAAATTTACCAAAAATTTTTTTTGAAAATTTGTTCCAAGAATAAATCCAAAACTAATGCATATACAAAGAAATTATCTAAGGAAAAATTGTGCATCTCTTCCGACTACATATGCCCTGAAAATTTCATCCACTTTGCCAGAACAGGAAAAAAAATTATCGCAATTTTTCATTTTAAAATTCAAAAGAAGTGGGTTTGGAAATTGAACAACGCTTAGCACAAAACTCTAAAAATCGAAAAAAGCAAATGTGACAATTGTAGGTAGTGGACCCATCTATGCATATTTCAAGTTTGAAGTCATTTCGAAAACAATTCTGGAAGTTGATACGACAAATGTCAAAAACATGGGTTTTGAAAAATTTAAAATTCTGAAAGAATGACTACAGACACAGAAAAACACCAGAAAACACGTTTTAGAGGGCAAAAAAATCTACAGTTTGGTGTTTATAGGGTCAAAATCGGCTGATAATTCCGAATTTTATGTCCATTTTTAGGGGGGGTGAAACCTGGGTGTAGAACGAGCCAAATATTGGACCCTGCCCTCAAGCTGGAAAGGTGGCAATCTTAAATCAAGTGACAAGATGGGAAGTACATGCTTAATGCTCAAAAAGCTTCTGCAACTAAAGACTATATTAGTATGATGGCTGTCGGTACTCCTGAACTATGTTTCATCCCCATTTATATTTCAACAATTCATCGATATTCTTACTCAAGATATTAAAAACACCCATGTCTACATGGACGACATCTTTATTCATACCCAAACCGATGAAGAACACAAAGTCATCCTTGAACAGGTTTTAAGACTACTACAATATCTAAATGTCAGTCTCAACCCCACAAAATGCAAGATCGGCGATACAGTGATCGATTATTTAGGATATACGATAAAAGAAGGAATAGCTCCAAATGTTCCTTATACTAGGAATTAAAATGAATAACACTATCGAACAGAAATCTGGGTCAGATTCTGATAGTTTAGCAGTTTCAGGAATCCTCCCTTGTGGTATTTGTCAAATGAAGAAATAAAATTTAGAAAAACAATGACAAGTTTTATTAGAGAATGCAAAAAAAAAAAAAAAAAAAAAGATTGAAAAAAGACAATTTACCAGTTAAAGATCTTCAACCTAAAAATCCTCTAAAAAATATACAAAGTAGAATTCCATAAAGCATTAGATGAAATAGTTAAAATCGACCGGAAATCAAAGCAAACAGTTTGCAAGATGCGGCTTACACAATTACAGCTTTGAATGTTGAGAGCTTATTTTCTGCTTTAAAAACAATAAAATCGGATCTAAGGACAGCGTTAAAGGAGGATTTTATTGAAGAAGTTTTATTTTTAAGAAACAATTGTTTTGAATAAATTTATATTACATATGCTCAGGCAGTTCAAAGAGAAATTATTTTAGAATTTAGGAAGAAAGTGAATTACAATTTTTATTTTTATTTTCTAATAAAAAATCGGCTTTGAATAAAATTATATTTACATATGTTCAGGCAGCTCATAGTTCAAAGAGGAATTATTTTAAATTTTAAGATGAAACAAACATAATTTTTCCGTTTAAAAAAAAAAAAAAAACTTTTAATAAAATTATATTATGTAAATGTACAGGCAGTTCATCGTTCAAAGAAATTATATAAAAATTTAGGAAGGTGAATTATTCTTTTTCTATATTTCTTAAAAATCTTTTTTTCTATAAAATATTTTCAAAGTGTTTAATTCTAAGTTAATAAAGATGTCATTAAAAACATTCAATTTCATCATACCATAGAAATTTTGTAACAGAATTAATGATTTCATGTGTAAATGGAGAAAATTATAACTAGGGGATGGGCTGGAGCCAGAGCCGGAGCCGGAGCCGGAGCCGGAGCCGGAACCGAACAATTTTAAAATGCCGGAGCGAGTCGGAGCCGGGTAATTTTAAAAATGCTGTAGCCGTCGGGGCCGGTAATTTTAAAATGCTGAAGTCGGGGTCGGGTGATTTTAAAATAATAATAATGGATTGAGTCGAGAAAATTTTGCCGGCTCCGTAGCCCCTACAATGTATTGTGGCTAGAATTCCACTAGAGCAGATAAAAAATCTTTTTTATCAAACTCACAAAAGAAAATATTTTTTACCATATCTATGAAATATAAAAATTTTAAACAAAATTTTTTTAATGAAAAGAAAAAATTAATATTTTGGCCCTTTATTAAATCAGGGAGCAATAAAAAAATTAGAATCGGAATGGTTGGTAATGTTATCTGAGAATTATTTCATTTGAGGGATTTTTTTTACGAATTTTCTCAATTTTTCCATTAAATAAAAAAGATATGTAATAAAGTTTAATCTATAGGACAGTAATTCCTATATTTGTATTTACATTATATACATATACAACTTCCTCGCGCGCAGCTAAATTATTACACGGCACTGCTCGCGCGCAGCGCGCATTTGAAGGCGCTTCAGTAAGCGGTCTGCCATGCATTCACGACAGCCTGTCGTGCATTTAGTCTAATGGTATTATTTTAGTTTTTATTTAACTCAATAAATATCTAATGAAGAAATAATTTAACTACAAGATAAAATAATTTTGAAAATGAAAAAAAAAAAAAAATCTCATTTAAGACATAATAAAAAGTACACAAAATCGACTTTATGAAACTTCACAAATTTAATTTAAAATAAATAAAATCTCTTTTTTTTCTGATTTTTCCCTTGGATCATAAAATGTATTTCTTAGTTTTAACCAAAGCACAAACTAAAAAAATTTTTATTGCTTTAAGGTCAATATTTTTTTTATATAAATGAAGAGGAGGAGCAACAAACTTTTCAAGTTCTTTCGATACACTCAAAATATAAAAATTGATAGTTTAACAAAATTAAGTTCATTTGAGAAGCAAAATATTAAAATTAGTTCTTTTCGCCAATTTTTAATAACAAAGAATAATTCCGAATTTAACAATAATATCTAGTCAATATCTGAAGTATCTAGTGGAGTATTGATATGTCTAATATAAGAAGAATGGATATTAGAGACAGTCGGAACATATGAAGACTCTTTCTTCGCATAGTTCAGGGGACAACCCGGTCCTTTACTTTTTGCTTGCAGAACTCTGGACCAGCATTGAAATTTTATGCACCTAGGAACACGATCTTCTGGAAGCTCTGGGAGAACTAGTTTCGAGGCCAAATGGAATAAGATGCTAGTTCCACTGATAGAGTGAAACCATACCTGAGTATATAACTCAAGGACTAGCATCAGAAACCATTGCTCCGAGAAATGTTTTTCTGATTGCTTTAGGATCCAAGAACTTCGGGACCAGAAGGAAAGAGCTGGTCAACGACACCTACATATATATATATATATATATATATATATATATATATCTCTATATATATATATATATATACATCTGCCTCTCTCACTATATATATATATATATATATATATATATATATATATATATATATATAAACACTTATTACAAGCACTTATAATTCTGACAAGAGAAAAACAAATATTGTTCACACAAATTTTATTAAACCACCTCAAAAGACCTCAAAATCATATTTTTTAGCTTCGACACAAATATTTAAACAGTTTGCCACATTTGCCGAATATTACGTTTAAAATATTAATTCCCCTTACATCGTTACATATTACAAAACATATCTATCCTCGACTACTTTTGAGCAAAACCTTTTATTGTCTTATCAGGAGATGTTTACAGTGGTCGGTCGTTTCCACCATGTCCCTTCCCACTATCATTATATTATACTACTATATATATATATATATATATATATATATATATATATACTATATATATATATATATATATATATATATATATATATATATATATATATATATATATATATATATATATATATATATATATATATATATTTACAGATATTTACCTACCCGAGGCTGAGCCCCTAATCCCAGGAGAGTATTATTATTATATCCTAAAAAAATATAAATGTAACAAATATTATGTAATCGCTACATTCAAACAATGTATGCTAATTTACAAGCAGTTATGTAAAAAATACCAACGTATTCCTTCCTCTCTCTCTCTCTCTCTCTCTCTCCATTACTCTCTCTCTCTCTCTCTCTCTCTCCTCTTTCTCTCTTTCTCCTCTTTCTTTCTCCTCCTCTTTCTTGTGCTTATGTGTGTATGTGTGTGTTCTCTCTCTCTCTCTCTCTCTCTCCTCTCCCCTTCCTTCCCCCTCCATCCATCCATTCCCCTATTTAATAGGCTTTCCATTGATTCCATTTATTATTTTAAGATTTACTCTCTTTCTCTCTCTTTCTTTCTTTCTCTCTCCTCTCTCTCCTCCTCCTCCTCATATGTATATGCTCTTA
>JABUQX010078479.1:0-5000 GCA_015478945.1 Trachelipus rathkii
ATCATTATTATTATTATTATTATTATTATAATTATAATTATAATTATAATTATAATTATAATTATAATTATAATTATACTATAATTATAATTATAATTATAATTATAATTATAATTATAATTATAACCTGGGATACATTTTGATAGTATAACTTTATGCCATATTATTATTATTATTATTATTATTATTATTATTATTATTATTATTATTATTATTATTATTATTATTATTAATGATAGTTTGACATAATTGCCAAACTTTTAATCGCTGACAAGTTAATTAAAATGTTCCGTCTCGTTAGAGCAAGAGAAGAATGGCTGAAAATGATTTATTACCTAATTAAAAATTGAAACCGAGTCAATAATATGTTAATTAAAAAAGTTATTCTCCAATCTTATTAGTGAAAATAGCTGCAGTCTAAGACCCCATTTCAATACGAGTGTTTCTGACGCCGGGCAAACGCTGGTACAATAGTTCAATGTGGCTATGGGCACAGAGCCATGATCTCCACCAATGATATAGGAGAGGTATATACATATATTTTTATAGATACATATATATATATATATATATATATATATATATATATATATATATATAGAGTATATATAGTTAGAGAAGAGATATATATATATACATATATTTAAATATATATATATATATATATATGTATATATATATATATATATATATATGTAAAGTATACCCCTACTGTTTTTTTTTTTTTATTTTCAACCGCGATATAATTTGAGCATAATATTAGCTGAAACTGTAAATAATGCTTAAATTATATATGTTATTTTGTGCGTTAATAATACAGTACTTTTAGAGTGTACGGCAAAACTTCGACAGCGGAAAACGCAGACAAGTAAAATTGTTCTAAATTGTTGACAATCTATTAAAAGTGTCGATCATTTTACTTGTAGATCATTTACCTATCGACGATTTGAGACTAATTTTCTAATGTACATAGTAATTTAACATTAGGTTGTTCAAAACAGATTTAGCTCTTAAAAATCTGAGTTTTTTTTTTTTGTTTGTTTTTTGAAACTCATTTATAAAATAAACTGCTAATTTATACTTGAGAGGGGGAAAAATCTTTCATGACTTTGAACGACGAGTCAACAAAGATATATAAAAAAAAACTGGTTCAAGTATTTCCTATAATGTTTCTTTATTATCAACCGTCCTAATTTTAAATAAACAAATGATAAAAATCATATGGAAATATGCCAGATTCACCAGACAATGCTGCGAAATGTCAGTAATATATTTCCATAGACTGGCGAATCTGGCATATAGGGAATATAGGAAACACTTGATTTAATTTTTTTTACATATCTTTAGTGACTCGTCGATCAGACTTATGAATTATTTTGCCCATCTCTAGTTTAAACTGTGCATGCTTATTTTATATTTTACTTCGTATTATCAAGAAATTTGGAATGTTTGGACAAAACTTTTAATCAGAGATCTTTCAAATTTCTCACAACGAGTTTAAACATCGCTGCACAAATGTTTAGAATTAATTTAATATTTTTCATTATTAATATTAACACATTTTAAATCAAATACCATCTTTGGTGAATCACGGCGTATAATTTATTTGTTCGTAACTTCATCACCAAAAAATAGAAAGAAATTTTAAATGCTTCTTGAAGTTCTTTTACAGATCCTATATTCGCTTTGGAATATTGTCATAAAATTTTAAGTCTTATGAAAGAAAATTAAAGTCCTATTTAAATTCTCAGATAAACAGTCATTACACTTTAGGGAAAATAACTATTAAAATGAAGTATTTATATAATTCTGTTTTTTTTATATAATATTTTTCAACATGTGAACTTGTTAAGCACACAAAGGTTAAATTTATTTTTTACAAGTGATAGTGCCTTTACGAAGCGGGAAAATGATGAATGTAGATATGCGAAAAATATTTCTATTAGCATTACCTCTTGCTGTGATTACAACCTTCATTACTCACAAGGTTTGAAGAAATAATGTGATTGAGAAAAATCTACAAGGATTATAAAGCAACTGACAACCCAGCGACAAAACTACCCACCAAAGGCATTACTAACAACAATCCGGAAAGACCATCATCGCATTTCTTTTAATATTCGTCATTAGAAAAAAATGTTTCCCCAACATCAAAATTCCGACCATTCATGCACTAGCAACCAATTATCTTATTAACATTAATGAGTTAGAAAGCATTTTATATATTCCAATTCCATAGAAGTGATTCCCTCTTCCATGTATTTGAAATTTACTATTATAGATAAAAAATATAATTGGTGGTGATAAATCAAAGGTATTAACTACAAAGAGCCACGATAATTAATTACATCTATAGACTCTGGGACCCCTCACCTAATAATTCCACCATGGTAAACTACACACACACACACACACATACACACATATATATATATATATATATATATATATATATATATATATATATATATATATATATATATATATATATACTATATATTAATATATATATATATATATATATATATATATATATATTCAAGTTAACTGATTTCCAATATACATAAAGAAGGATGAGAAAATAATCTTTTATTTCCAAAGCATAAAATAACTTTATTGGATAAATTCAATTCAGCAAATAAAATTACGTATGAAAATGTATTAAAAAAAAGCACACCTACACACTCACACATACACACACACACCCTCGCACACACATACATACACACAATTTGCCGTAGGAAAGAAGAGTTTGAAAAGGCTAAAAGAATAACATAAATATTTATGATAAAGAAAAAAAAAGGGCTTCATTGCCCTCCTAATCTTATTACTTGTAATGTAAAAGTAAAATAAAAAAAAGAATCACGAACAAAACTGGAGGAAATGTTCTTTACACAAACACACACACACACACATGCACACACACACACACACACACACACACACACACCCAACACACACATCTACACACTCTCTCCCCCCCACACAACTATATATATATATATATATATATATATATATATATATATATATATATATATATATATATATATATATATATATATATATATATATATATATATATATATACTTCTATATATATATATACAGGGTGATTCAGGAGGAATAGTAAAGAATGTAGGAGGTGATAGTATGGGCTCTTGTGAGTATAAATGGTTTAATAGACATATGTCCAACTCTCAAAGGGTGTGGGGATACAGCTGTTTGAATATAGCACATACATAAACGTATGGGGGCTGTTAATAAAAAACTACAGGCCTATTGATTACATTTATTGAGTATCTGCATGATCTCAGTTGCAGGATTATACATTACATCAGGTTAAAGTAATTGTTCAAAGGTTCCACCCCCGGCCTCCATACACTTTCCAACTCTCCTGCCAATTGTACGTGTAGCGTTACGAATTTTATGTCGATCTTGTTTTATGATGGCCCCAATATTCATAATGCGAGCGACCAATTCCTCTCTTGTGTTTACCTGTATCTTATAAACCTCTGTTTTCATCCATCCCCAGAGACAATAATCTAAAGGTGTAAGGTCTGGGGACCTTGGGGGCCATTGTATGGGACCACTGCGGCCTATCCATCGATCGGGGAATATTGTATTTAGATACTGTGTTACCTGACGAGTAGCATGTGCTGGGGCTCCGTCGTGCTGGAAGAACATACGCATCCTTGTAGCCAAAGGAACATCATCCAATAATGGTGGAAACACGTTTTGCAAGAAGTCTGCATACATGGCACCTGTAAGCCGGTTCGGCAATACAACAGGCCCAATCAACACATTATCGATGACACCGCACCACACATTAACACTAAAACGATACTGAAAATTCGAATCCACAATGGTATGTGGATTTTCCTCTGACCACCTATGTGCGTTATGGGTGTTGTTGATCCCGTTACGAGTAAAGGTAGCTTCATCGGTGAATAATATGAATGGTATTAATGCGCGGTTAGCATTTACCCAACGACAAAACTCCAAACGTTTGACGTAATCTCCTGCTTCAAGGTGTTGCACGCGCTGTAGATGATAAGGATACAAGCCATGCTGACGCAATGTTCTCCATACTCGTGTTTGTGGAATACCGACCCTTGTAGAAATTCTCCGTGTGCTTGTTGCGGGGCTTTGTTCTACCACCTGAAGAATGTTTTCTACGTCATCCACATTTTGTTCAGCGCCACGTTCAGAGGAAATATGCCTGCTGGGTACTGCCCCTGTCTCACGAAGCTTACTATAAGCACAGGTAAACACTCTTGAATCCGGCACACGACGGCGAGGAAACCGTCTACGGTATTCCCTACAAGCAGCAAGGGCATTCCCATCGCAAAAACCGTACACAAATATCATGTCGGCATATTCCTCGTGCGTATAGACATGCGGCATTGTTAGAAACACTTGTAACACCATTGACAGCCAGGGTACAACTGGCGTCGTACGGACAATTCAATAAAATTCAAGGACATTGTAATGTTTATTACGTATAACGTAAACCGTATGTATGAACATACATATTTTGGGGTAAAGGCTTAATAAGGTAACCTTTTTCATAGATGGTAAAATTAACGTTCCCTATAACTAAAACGACTGTATCTCTACACACATTCAAAATAGGACAGATGTTACAGACAACATTGTTACACCGATTACTCCATACTATCACCTCCTACATTCTTTACTATTCCTCCTGAATCACCATGTATATATATATATATATATATATATATATATATATATATATATATATATATATATATATATATATATATATATATATTATATATATATATATATATATATATATATATATATATATATATATATATATATTAGTGATGCAGGTAACATCCACGCATCCGCACATTTTTAAAGATCCGCATCCGCGCTTTGCCCTGCGGATGTTGCGCAGAATATTTATTTCGAATTTGATAAAGAATTTTATAATAAAAATACTTAAGATGAATCTGAAAATGAAAATG
>JABUQX010078479.1:7500-31953 GCA_015478945.1 Trachelipus rathkii
CCGCTGGCACTGGCGTACACCAGGAGTTTTTCGAGGAAGGGGGTGCTTTTCTCGGATGAGCTTAGATCTTCCAGAGAGCCAGTATTTTCCTGATTTTTACTTATTTTCATTGCTTTTTTTTGATAAAATTTTGATTTCATAAAAAATTTGAAATTTGGGGGGGGTTCTATAATTCCTCACCCCCTCAATACGTACGCCACTGGTAGAAACAGTGAAAAAATGAATGATTCGACGGTTCGATGGGGGATGGGCCCAAAATTTGGGTCGAGGGTCAAATTCTGGTACTAGAAGTTTGACAGCATTGCCTACGCAAGAATATATATATATATATATATATATATATATATATATATATATATATATATATATATATATATATATATAATATATATATATATATATATAAATAAAAATTACTATATATATATATATATATATATATATATATATATATATATATATATATATATATATATATATATATATATATATATATATATATATATATATATATATATATATATATATATATATATATATATATATATATATATATATATATATATATACCTATGGACGATGCTCCTAAATTGGATTATAAAGGAAATGGCATTTTAAATTATTTGATTTGAGGGACTTTTTAAATTTCTCAATTTTCCCATTAAATAAAAAGAAATGTAATAAAGTTTAATTAATATAAAGTTATTGTCATTTTTCTTATTGTTATTATTATTGTTTTTATTGTTATTATTATAGTTATCATGATTGTTGTCATTATTTTGCTAATATTATAAAATTGGTATAGTGGATTACATTAAGCTCATTCCTTAAACCCAATTACTTAAATTTAAAATTACTTAAATTTAAATATACTTGATTTATATTTGGGTCTCAAAGGACACAACACTGTGCTGCAACTAGTAGCCCCTCTTTCAAAAATTGATGTTTCACATATATGAGAAGCTTAATAACTGTCTTCTAATTCAGATTTATTTAATTTATCTTAAGAATAAATATCTCTAAATAATATAGAAAACAAATAAATACTGAATAATTAATTACCTTATCATCAGTTCAAAGAAAGATGGAGCAAGGACAAAATAAGAATTTCATAATACAATTAATTTGGTCAGTGAATCAAAATAATAAGTGTGCCATGGTACAGGGCCTGGGGTTCGATTCCTCGTCTGGATTCTAGGTAAAAATTACCTAGAGTTTTATTCGGTGCTAGAAAAAAAATAATAAGGGTAGAAAAAAAGTTAGTGAGCACTATTGTACATATTCGTACTTTCGAGAAGAGCTGTGTCAGTGCATGGAATTCCCCCAGATGTGTAATGGGCATACCAATCCATATGAGGATGAATGAAGCTCTTTTAATAAGCGAGATTCCATAAAAAAAAACAACTCCCTAACTCCTTAGAATTTTCGTTTTTATAAAAAAAAAAAATAAACAAAAAACAAAAACAAAAACAAAGTAAAACTATTCATGTTCATGAATGATCACAAGAAAAAAAGTAACTTCAAGAATATTAATGACGGAGAAAAGTTTGAGTTGGAAGTTTTCGAGGTAGAGAAATAAAGAAATTTGAATTTTTGAGAAATTGAAAACAACTTTGATTTGTCCGCCTCAAATACAATTTGGCTGCTGAAATGTGTTCCTTTTTTCTCTCGGCATATTCTGAATGAAATGAACTCGTGCTTCCAGAAAGAGGGGAATACTTGAAGATGGTTGGAAGAGACGAAAGTTTGCAACAAAGTAGAGGGAGTTGAATTGGGTGATAAAAATGCAATACACGTTAATAATAATAATAATAATATAAAAATAATAATAATAATAATAAATAATAATAATATAATAATATAATAATAATAGATAAATAATAAAATAATAATAATAATAATAATATAATAATAATAATAATAATAATAATAATAATAATAATAATAATAATAATAATAATAATAATAATAATAATAATAATAATAATAGGAATAATAATAATAATAATAATGATTAATAATATATAATCCTAATATTATAAACACTAGTATATATATATATATATACTATATATAATATATATATATATATATTATATACTATATAATATATATAAAATATATAAATAAATAGATATTATATATATATATATTAGGTTAGTTAATTTCAGAGAATAAATGTTTTTATCAAATAAATTTTTTTACTTAGCTTTATTTTTATTTTCGGCCAAATGTCCGCTCAGCCAAATCTGTCGGCCAAATGTCCGAGTGCCCGTATATAGTTTTTCTGTATTTGTTCAACACCCATTCATACCCCTACAGAGACGTATCCACATATATATATCAATATAAATATTATAGTAAAATATGGTAGCAAAATATTCGTGAAATTTCAACATTTATCTACTATTCATATACTAAAAAATATAATATAATAACTAGTAATATATATAGTAGTAAAAAATTTATGATAAATATATTATACATACCTAAAACTATAAAATATATAAATTATATATATATATAAATATAAATAAATAAAATATAAATATATATACAAAATTAATTATATATATATATATATATATTCCCAATACTTGTGTATAATAATATGATAAATATAATTATATATATACTAAGAAATATATATAAAAAAAAATAAATATATAGCATATATATATATATAAATAGAATAAACTAAATATAATAATAATATACAAAAATAAAAACAGTATATCCAATATATAATATTATATTATATACTATAAATCCTATGAACATGAACCGGCGGCCTAATCTAGCATTACCCGGACAAACTAGGAGCAGACTCGGTCAGAGATCAGTATCTAAACGCCCTATAGACTCAAGGAATTCGGAATAAAACCTGGGGTCGAATCCAATAGTACTATACGCCGTCCCTCAAAAGCCAACCCAACGTCCAACAACCAATTAATATAAAACCAAAAATAGTGTATGAGAAATTGTGGACATCTTTTTTCCCTGCCAGTTTTTAAACTATGCGCCCCCACAAAATGACCCGAAGAGGTCTCCACATGAAGTCATGATAAGCAGTCCCGAATTCGAATGGTGCAAAAATGACCTCCCCATAATCTACTATATATTACCAACAGTGTGTATATAATATAATGAAAATTATGGAGATGGATGATTTAAATAAAATGAACTTTTATTCATAAAGAAAAAAATAAAACAAACAATGTAATATGTAATAAAGAAGCTTATATAAACACCGTTAATAAAGTTCCATATTATTTATCGGCAAAAAACAAAAACAGATACAAAAATTAAATGGAAAAAAGAAAAAAACGCCAAATAAAAAAAAAAACCCGCCCCCCCCCAAAAAAATGAAATAATGAGAGAAAACCCCCCCCCGCAAACGCAAATCGAAAAAAGAAAACATAATTGTTTGATAAAACATATTTATAATATGTTATGGCAAAATGAGCAAAAGTTAATGAACAATATAATCAAAACCAAATAAAAAGAGAACAAAAAGAAATATCAAAAAAAAACCACCACATAAATCCCGTTTTAGTAAGATATTACTCTGTTAACTGACAAGAAGGTGAGACCACATAAACATGTGTAAAAAAAAAAATTGAACCCAAAAGGGTTCTGACAGAGAAAATGTTATTAACTTAATTATATATATATAAAAAAGGAAAACGATTTTAAGTAAAAAAAACAAAACGATCGTCCATAAAACCAATTGGAAGATAAAATTCATAAATACCCAATCAAAAAATCACATCAGTTATGCGTTCTGAGTACTACGAGACCATTCTCGAAAAAGGAGTAACCATTACAACCCTGCGCACACTTTATGTTATTTTTTGAGAAAAATCAATATTTCACACAATGCATTCTCGCGCAGATCGAATGACCAGAAAAAAAAAAAACCTTAGTGTTAAACTGAACGAATATTTGCCATTTCGTGCCGCGCGGTGATATTTTAAACAGAAGGAAAATCAAACTTTACACTGAAGAAAATAAAAATTTTGTGTAGACGTGGGAGAATAACCCCAATACCAAACTATGTAATAAAGTAAAAGAGAGCAGTATTTTATAAAATTAAAAAGCCAATAATGATATGTTGAACCAGTTTGCGCTAACAATATTTTAAAATAGCACAAGCCGAAATATGCGTACGCCAGGGTGGTCCAGATAATAAAAATCCCACATGTTTAGTCGGAAAAATTGGGTAACGTTTGAACCTGTAATATCTCTTGGATGCGGAGAGCTGCTATAAAAATCTTGAAATTTTCACACGATTATACTACGCTACCATATTATGGTCCTTCACCTTGCCCAGATATTGGATCTTTGGTATTGTTGCGTGTGTTTTAAGAAATACAGCCATTTCAAAAATGCCCCCCAAAAATGTTTTTTTAGGAGTTGAATTGCCCACCCACTCCCCACCTAAGAATATAACGGTGAAAAAGGGCCTAACTAACAACCTGTAATATATAAAAAGTACCTATATTGTTAAAGTGTACTACTTTATAAAGTATTATTAATTAATTATTGAGAAATATTAAATTTAAATTGTCATTAAAAATATATCTATTTTTTAATCAATTTTTATATATATATCGTAAAAGCAATGAAAAAATAAAAATCGTAAATATTTGGAAAAGAAAATTCACGTGTTCGGGACAAATAAATTTTCGCAAATGATAAAAATTAAATACACTGCCAAATATGACTTGTTGTATTTTCTATACCAAATTAAAATGACACTATAAACAATTATTTAACAAGGCATCTACTTAAAAACATTTAAATATATAGCAATTGTAAAATATAAGGTCCACTTAGGTATAACCCGAACGACAGACGTCAATTAAAAAATAAACCCCCCGGCTCTTTCAATGACGCGGTTTGTTCCTCCGACCGAGCCGGCCAAAAAACCTCCGAACCTGGTTTTTCCCGAATGTCAATATACTGCCTATTGAAGAAGTGGAGAATTATTTAAAGAAATAAACATATTTTAAAAATTATATTAAATTAGGGATTCTATTTTTAATTAAATAAATATTCAAATCTATTTCGGAAAAAAAAAAATATAACCATTAAGAGAAAACTCCAAATGCTGATATCTCTTAATACACAAACATAAGAATTTAAGTTAATACCACGACTGTGTAACGTTAAAAAACTTGTATCAAAAAACAATACCAATGATTCATTAAAAAAAACAAAAACCCAAACGAAGACAAAGCCAAATTTTATTGGCAGTACATGGGCGATGTTTATTTCACAAAAGCCTATTTCCATATTACACCGGCGATGACCTAATAGTATGATGGATGGTATTAAAATGAGTATACGTATAATTAATTAAAATATACAATCAATAAAATTATAAATAAATTACAAAATAGTACCTATCATACTCAGCATAAACCAAAATATACATAATTAGTAAACCCCTTATTAGTATATATAGTACCCTAAGTACGCTCATAAATAAAAAATAATAAATTAAAGTAGTGTAATAATATAATACAATATTAACGGATTTATAAATAAAAACCATATATTTTTCATTATATGAATATACACATTATATGCACATAAAACATTATTTTTAATCAATATTAATCAAAATACCCATTATAGCTAAAAGATAAACCTAAGTCCCTCACCTCCTAGTACATACTTCCCCTCCATTAACTAATAAGAAAAATAATATATATAAAATAAAGTATAGAACTACCCCCAAATGATTAGCTGTTTTCCCTTTTGTTTGTAAGCACTTGTCACAATGGGCATTTAAATAAATAAAATTAATACCACACAAAATATATAAAATATATAGTTATATGGCTTATTTATTCAAAAGATGAGACGCATATGACGGTACCTCAAAAAGAGAGCGGAGAAAATTCGAAAAATAAAATATAATAGATACATCTTTGAATTACAAAAAAATAATAATTACTTAAAACAAAGTTAAGAAGAGGCTTTGATGTGAAGACACATGCGAGAGACGAATTCTAATTGGAAAAATAAATCACACCCAGGGCAATAATAGTCGAATGGATTGGTAGTACCATTCAAACCTCTGCAAACTCTACATGTTACACCCAATCTAATCGATTGAAACAATCTTAACAACTTAAATGTTTTCACAATAAGGACAACGAAAAGTAACAAAAAAAAACCAAAAAGCTTAATAAATCATATTCACGTCACAATTAATATTAGAATTAATATTAAATAAACTTTAAAAGAATATAAATGATTTACACAAAATGATAAATTTAATTTAAACTAAAAATGATAAGAAAAAAGAAGAAAAAAAGAAAAGAAATAAATAAAAAGAAAAAAAAATAAAATATAAAATATAAATGAAAACGCATAAAATAATTAATAAAAAAAATAAATAACAAAAAATACCCTAAAACAAATAAATAAAAATAATAAGAAAATAAAATATAAAATCAACGTAGTATCAATAGGAAGAGAATATAAAATAATACAAAATATAAAAGAAATGAAGATAAAGAACAAAATAGACAGAAAAAGACCTGTAAAAATTTAAACAAATACATATAGTATTAGAATGAGATAAAAAAGAACTAATAGCAAAATACATGAAATAGGTAAAAAAATATAAAGTAAAGAATAAAAATAAAAGAGAAATAAGGGTACTACTCAATGACTCCAACAATAAATGAATAAGAAATCGATAAATGAAGCCCCATAAATAAATATATGATAATACATATATTGGATAAGAATAAAAACCCGCGGAACCAATAAAAAGTCCCTGGTTGTAACACCCAAGAAGAAAAAAAATTATTAAAGGTAAAAACACAAACCACCAAAAAAAAAAATAAAACGAAAAATATTTAATAAAAAATTAAAAGAAAAGGTGAAAAAATATATATTAAGTTATTTTATATACACATCAGTATCAATAAAGGGCAGGACACATAATGGGAGAAATTCATAAAAATCTAATTAGCTATAATGCAAAGCTGCATAAAACTGAAATGATAAAAAAAAAATATGTCATGCTTGATATATAAACATTAAAAAATTAAATTACGATCTGTGTTTGATCACATTATAACAATAACCCATTGTTAAAGTTATAAATATAACATTGGTAAGCTCAGATTCGCCAAATAAAAATCTGTAAATATAAAGAAAAGAGTCCAGGTTAAGTTTGAGATAGAAAACTTACAAACGATTTCTAAGTTATTAATTTTATAGAACATTTTTGTCTAAAATGCTCCATCAAAATTATCCGAAAATTAAGAATTTTATATTACAATTGTATTTAATGACACTAAAATTAAAAAGAATTGAAACAAAATAAAGAAATTTAATGAAACAATAAAAATATTATAACATAATAATATAACTATGAGTAAATAAGATAATAATAATTTAAACACACGTTTAATAAACAAATATGTTAAGGTAACTTAAATGTTATTAACGAAAGTAAGGCCTACGTGAAAAAGATAAGAATGAGACCTAATTACAATAAACGAGCATCTATAAACGAAAAAATTTATTATATATCTGTGGCATTTAAGTTTTTGTTCCTCTATTTCCTTCTACAGTTCCACTCACGGCAGGAGTTTGCCCCGCGGGGTTCTCACTGCCGCAGCCTGACATGAAGGGTTTGAAGAAGAAGAAAAAGAGGAAGGGTTTTCTAAGTGCACCGTCATGCGGGGTCAGGAATGAGAAACTTCAGAAAGGACCTTACAGAGGGGAAAAACAAGGGTTCAACTGCGATGTATTCAGGCCATGCGGAGCGCTTTCATGAAGGCATCCACACTGGACAACGTCAAATCAGAGAATGAATTTAATCGTGAGAAGGTCACTCTTCAACGGGGGTGATTGAGAAGAGCTCTGGAGTGAGGGAGGGGCAAATAAGAGCAAAAATGCACAAATTTTAGAAGAATGCAATTATATAGGCTATATATAAGGTAAAATGCATTTAACAATACACCACGGAATGGCTTATCATTTTACCCCGGTTTAGCTTAAAAACACAATCACACGTACGAATACTTCACGCACACATTGGTTTTATGATTAATATATATATATTAGTATATATTATATATATAACTAAATTATTAAATATATATAAATATTATATATATATATATAGTATATATTATATATATAATATATATATATATATAATGCAGCAGCTCTGTATGAAAATTACCTAATTTTTTTTAATAATACAATTATATTTATTTAATGGCTTTTACGAAAGTTTTGAAACTAAAACACTCTCAATTTATTCTGTAAATTGGTCTTGCTCCACTTGCAAGTTAGAAAATTGTTGCTAAGATATTCTCCTCTTTCTCTCTCTCTCTCTTTCTCTCTCTCTTCTCTCATCTCTCTCTCTCTCTCTCTTATATACAATATACTATTATATATATATATTATATATATATATATATATATATATATATATATATATATATATATATATATATATATATATATATATATATATATATATACCGGCCATATAGTATATTATGAGATTTTTCTATCCTCATAAGAACCTTTTCCTAAAGAATTTAATTAAATTTTTGATTAATTTTTTCGATTCTTTTGTCTTATCTTTAATTTTTTTTTTTAATTTAAATAGCTTTTGACATTTATATTATTACTAATCTGAATTATTTTGAAAATTTATTTTTAAGTTTCCATATTTATTATTTAAACAGAAAAAAATTTTGGTTTTTTTGTTTTATACAATTTTCTTTTCTTTTAAGTATAGTTTTACATTTCTGATTATAGTTTCGATAAATTTGGTTTTAAGAATTAATTTAATTAATTTAAATAAAATTTAGATATATGTAAGCATTCTTAGTGATCTGACGCCGTTTTATTATAACTAACGTTTATATATATATATATATAATATATATATATATATATATATATATTATATATATATTATATATATATATATATATATTATATATATATATATATATATTATATAATAATTATATATTATTAATCTTAGACCATAGCTGATACTATTATAGAGTATATGTATCTATTTTTCTTTTACGATATAGATTAATATATAGTTTATGATATGATGTTCACAAAAAAAAAAGTATATTATTAGTATAATCGATTTAAATTGAGGAATACATTTCTTTCTATTCTTTTTTCTATGCTGCAGATAAATCCATTTAAATTGGAAATGACTTTAATAAACTGTTGGTTCGTGTCTTTTCCCTTCCATCAGGTTTTGGTTTAACACACATCACACAACACACGAACACACATACACACACTACACACACATACATAATATATATATATATATATAGTATATATATCTATATATTATAATATATATATATAATAATATATATATTTATATATATATTTATATATATTATATATATATATATATATATATATTAATTTAAACAAATAATAATAAATATATATATATATATATATATATATATATATATATATATATAATATTATATATATTATATATATTATATATTATATTATTATTATATATTATATATATATATATATATCACTCCTCTTTTAATTTAATTACTAAAGTTAATTCAGATGCGGGGTTAAAGTTAAATTTTTTAATCTATTATTCAATCATTTTTTTATGCTGAAGGCTAAGTTTCTCCCTCGTTTTTTTATCTTTTCTTTTATTGGGCAATATTAATTTCGAATTTCACAATTGCTTGTAAATTGCTTGTATTTAAAATTTAAGAACTATAAAATAAATGAATATAAATTCAATAAGATTTTTTTCGCCGTCATTTTTAGAGGATTTGAAGGTTTTTAACAAATTTTACATACATGTATACATTAAAATTATGCATTGCTAATTAGTTTTAATTAGTTTACAAAGCTTTTAAGTGCAAAAATTGATTTTTTTTTTTTTTGTTATTTATATGCTTGAAGTAATGTTGTTCGTTCTGTAGTGTTGTCGTCTCTTTGCATTTACTTCTAATTAAGTTCCTCTTCTCAATTCTTATATGAGATCGAAGGCGGCTAAATTATCCCCCATTCCTTATTCCCTGAGGTGGAATACTTGAATTTAAACAGAAATATTTAGCATATAATTAAATATATTTAATATTTAAAATAAATAAAAATATAAAAATATATATATATATATATATATATATATATATATATATATATATATATATATATATATATATATATATATATATATATATATATATATATATATATATATATTCTATATACTATTTTGATGGCACAACTATAGCATATAGAGAAACAAAATTAATGTGTCGAATAAAGGAACTAAGCAAAATGCAAGGTTATGGGACAATCGGTCCCACTTTTCCTATGCTCTCTGCTTACATAAAAATTCATATCTCCGACGAGATCTCTTAATGCCCAAATTGAGGCTTACACCAGAATGGACACTTGGTGATAGCCAAATTACAATGATGTAAAAGATGATGTCACAATAATGGTAGTTTAAATAGAGAAGTTTTTATCTTTTTATTTGCATGATAGTTTGTACGTCAGCTTAATAAAGGAACTTTTGTACCAAGCATCTTCCCAGATCTCTTCACAGCATCTCTCAATCACTCAACAAAGTAAAAATCCCAAACATCGCAACTAAAATTATGAGGACCGGTTTGAAGAAAAATGGCAATGAAAGGTAACTTAAGTAATAAATGTAGTATCATACATTGATAATCACACTATTAGGTAAAAATATATGTTGATGAGCAGTTAGAAATACTTGAATTAGGGATAAGGTTGCATTGATATATTTAAAATTACGATTGATACCAAAAACATAAAAGTAATTCAAAGACTCACCGAACCAAGATTCAGAAAGTAGGGTAAGAAGATGATAAGCGGTGCGCAACTTGCGAAAGATATTAAGGCGATCAGAGAGTGGGTTAGATAAATTAAGATCTTTCCAATTCCTCTTCTTAAGGATAGATTCGAAAACTTTGAAAACAAAGGAGGTTAAAATGGAAGGTCGATAACAAAAGAGTTGACAGGGGGGAGCCATTTTTACAGCACAGGCTCAATGGCACCACGCCTCTAGCAGGAAGGAATGTCGAAGTGGAAAGAAAAGGGCAAAACACTTTATCTAGACAGGATGAAGCTCCAAAAAACAACTTTCAAGATAGCGCAGGTCGGATACCATATGGACCATACATCATCTTAGTTTTAAGTTCAGAGAGAGCAGAAATAACATCTATAGAAAAAATTATAATGTTAGGCCTACGTGAGCTGGAGAGGTGTGGAGAAGATTGAATAGCTCCGTTATCATCAAAAGTGGAATCAAAGGCAAGGGCTTGAGCAAACTCATCAAAAGGTTCAGCTTTAGCAGAAGGAAAAACGACAACTATGCTGTCGGAAGAAGCAAGAGGAGGGAAAGAGGAACAATAAAGTTTGAGTTTACACTTTTTTGCAAAAAAGTCAGAAAGAGTGGGGGAAGAAGAACCAGACATGAGTGGGGGAAGATAAACCAGCCATGAGTGGGTGGAAGAGGAGCCAGACATAGTGGGTGGAAGAGGAACCAGACATGAGTAGGCGGAAGAGGAACCAGACATGAGTGGGTGGAGGAGGAACCAGACATGAGTCGGTGGAAAAGGACCCAGACACGAGTGGGTAGATGAGGAACCAGACATGAGTGGGTGGAAGAGGAACCAGACATGAGTGGGTGAATGAGAAATCAGACATGAGTGGGTGGAAGAGGAACCAGACATGAGTGGGAGGAAGAGGAACAAGACATGAGTGGGTGGAGAGGAACAGACATGAGTGGGTGGAAGAGGAACCAGACATGAGTGGGTGGAAGAGGAACCAGACATGAGTGGGTGGAAGAGGAACCAGACATGAGTGGGTGGAAGAGGAACCAGACATGAGTGGGAGGAAGAGGAACAAGACATGAGTGGGTGAAGAGGAACCAGACTGAGTGGGTGGAAGGGAATCAGACATGAGGGGTGGAAGAGGAACCGACATGAAGTGGGTGGAAGAGGACCAGACATGGTGGGTGAAAGAGGACCAGACATGAGTGGGTGGATAAGGAACCAGACATGAGTTGGTGGAAGAGGAACCAGACATTGAGTGGGTGAAGAGGAACTCAGACATGAAGTGGTGGAAGAGGAACAGACATGAGTGAGTGGAAGTATTCCACCCACTCATGTCTTATTCCTATTCCTCCCACTCATGTCTGGTTACTCTTCTACCCACTCATGCCTGGTTCCTCTTCCTCTCACTCATGTCCTGGTTCCTCTTCCACCCACTCATGTCTGGTTCCTCTTCCACTGGAAGAGGAACCAGACATGAGTGGGTGGAAGAGGAACCAGACATGAGTGAGAGAAGAGGAACGCGGCATGAGGTGGGTGAGAGTACAGACATGGAGTGGGAAGGTAATAGACTAAAGATACATGAGTGGATCAATGGACGAGGAACAGACATGAGAGGTGGAAGAGGAACCAGACCATGAGTGGGTGGAAGAGGAACTAGAAATGAGTGGGTGGAAGAGGAACCAGACACGAGTGGGTGGAAGAGGAACCAGACATGAGTGGGAGAAAAAGGAACCAGACATGAGTGGGTGGAAGATGAACCAGACATGAGTGGGTGGGAAGAGAAACCAGACATGAGTGGGTGTGGTGGAAGAGGAACCAGACATGAGTGGGTGGAAGAGGAACCAGACATGAGTGGGTAGAAGCAACCAGACATGAGTGTGTGGATGAGGAACCAGACATGAGTGTGTGGAAGAGGAACTAGACATAAGTGGGAAGAAGAGGAACCAGACATGAGTGGGTGAAAGAGGAACCAGACATGAGTAGGTGGAAGAAGAACCAGACATGAGTGGATGGAAGAGGAACCATACCTGAGTAGGTGGAAGAAGAACCAGACATGAGTGGGTGGAAGAGGAACCAGACATGAGTGGGTGGAAGAAGAACCAGACATGAGTGGGTGGAAGAGGAACCAGACATGAGTGGGTGGAAGAGGAACCAGACATAAGTGGGTGAAGAGGAACCAGACATGAGTGGGTGGAAGAGGAACCAGACATGAGTGGGTGGAAGAGGAACCAGACATGAGTTGGAGGAAGAGGAATGAGACATGAGTGGGTAGAATAGCAACCAGACATGCAGTGTGTGGAATGAGGAACCAGCATGCATGGGTGGAACGAGGAACTAGACTGAGTGGGAAAGAAGAGGAACCAGACATGGTGGGTGGAACAGAGGAACCGACATGAGTGGGTGGAAGAGGACAGACATGACGTATCGTGCGAAAAGGAACCAGACATGGTGGGTGAAGAGGACCCAGACATGAGTAGGCTGGAAGAAGAACCAGCATGAGTGGGAGAAGTGATCAAGACTTAGTGGGTGGAGAGGAACCAGACATGAGTGGGGTGGAAGAGGACCAGACATGGGTGGGTGGAAGAGGCAACCAGACATGAGTGGGTGGAAGAGGACCAGACATAAGGGGAGGAAGATGAACAGACATTAGTGGGTGGAAGAGGAACCAGACATGAGTGGGTGGAAGAGGAACCAGACATAAGTGGGTGGAAGAGGAACCCAGACATGAGTGGGTGGAAGAGGAACCAGACATAAGTGGGTGGAAGAGGAACCAGAAATGAGTGGGTGGAAGAGGAACCAGACATGAGTGGGTGGAAGAGGAACCAGACATGAAGTGGGTGGAAGAGGAACCAGACATGCACGATCGGGTGGAGAAGGAACCAGATGACTTGAGTGGGTGGAAGAAGGACCAGCATGAGCGGTTGAAGAGGAAACCAGACCTGAGTGGGTGGAAGAGAGAACCAGACATTGAGTGAGAGGAAGAGGAACCAGGCATGAGTGGGTAGAAGAGTAACCAGACATGAGTGAGAGGAATAGGAATCAGACATGAGTAAATGGAAGAGGAACCAGACATGAGAAGGTGAAGAGGAACCAGACATGAGTGGGTGGAAGAGGAACCAGACATGAGTAGGTTGAAGAGGAACCAGACATGAGTGGGTGGAAGAGGAACCAGACATGAGTGGGAGGAAGAGGAACCAGACATGAGTGGGTGGAAGAGGAACCAGACATGAGTGGGTGGAAGAGGAACCAGACATGAGTGGGTGGAAGAGGAACCAGACATGAGTGGGTGGAAGAGGAACCAGACATGAGTGGGTGGAAGAGAAACCAGACATGAGTGGGAGGAAGAGGAATGAGACATGAGTGGGTAGAATAGCAACCAGACATGAGTGTGTGGATGAGGAACCAGACATGAGTGGGTGGAAGAGGAACTAGACATGAGTGGCAAGAAGAGGAACCAGACATGAGTGGGTGAAAGAGGAACCAGACATGAGTAGCTGGAAGAGGAACCAGACATGAGTGGGTGGAAAAGGAACAAGACATGAGTAGGTGGAAGAAGAACCAGACATGAGTGGGTGGAAGAGGAACCAGACATGAGTGGTGAAGAGGAACCAGACATGAGTGGGAGGAAGAGGAACAGCATTAGTGGTGGAAGAGGACCAGACATGAGTGGGTGGAAGAGGAACCAAACATGAGTGGGTGGAAGAGGACAGACATGAGTGGGTGGAAGAGGAACCAGACTGAGCTGGGTGGAAGAGACCAGACATGAGTGGGTGGAAGAGGAACCAGACATGAGTGGGTGGAAGAGGAACCAGACATGAGTGGGTGGAAGAGGAACCAGACATGAGTGGGTGGAAGAGGAACCAGACATGAGTGGGTGGAAGAGGAACCAGACTTGAGTGAGTGGAAGAGGACCAGAACACGAGTGGGGTGGAAGAGGAACAGACTGAAGTGGGTGGAAGAGAACAGACATGAGTCGAGAGGAAGAGGAACAGGCATGAGTTGTAGAGAGGAACCAGACATGAGTGGGTGGAAGAGGGACCAGACATGAGTGGAAGGAAGAGGAACCAGACATGAGTGGGTAGAGAGCAACCAGACATGAGTGGGTGGAAAGAGGAACCAGACATGAGTGGGTGGAAGAGGAACCAGACATGAGTGGGTGAAGGAACCAGACATGAGTGGGTGGAAGAAGAACCAGACATGAGTGGGTGGATGAGAGGAACGAGACATGAAGTGGGTGGAAGAGGAATCAGACATGAGTGGGAGGAAGAAGAACAGGATTTCCTGGGGAGGAAGAGGAACAAGACATGAGTGGGTGAAGAGGAACCTCCAGAGCACACAGGAATGCGGCTAGACATGAGTGGGTGGATAGTACGGAACCAGAGGGACATGAGTGGGTGGAAGAGGCGTACCCGAGACATTAGTTTGGGTGGAAAGAGGAATAGATCATGAGTGGGTAATAAGACTATCACCAGGACATGAAGTGGGAGAAAGGAATCGACATGAATGGGTAGATAGAGGAACCAGAACTGAGTGGGTGAGGAAAGAGAAAATCAGTCCATTCATGAGTGGTGTTGGCCTGGAATTGTGATCGCTAGATTCGATGAGTGGTGTAGGAAGAGGAACGGAGACCGCGGGCAGAATGAGTGAGAGTTGAAGAGTTACAAGACTTCCGAATTGATGTCAATACAGAACAACAACTGAGTGGCGTGGAGGAGAGACCGGCAGACATGAGTGGGTTGGATAAGAAGCGCTGAACGCCCATGACACTGAGTGGGTGAAAAATGTAGGACCAGACATGACGTGGGTGGAAGAAGGTACCGCAGACATGATGGCGTGTGAAAGAGGAAGCAGTAGCAGGTGAGCTGGGGTGGAAGAGGCCACCGACATGAGTGGATGGAAGAGGAACCCTGACATGAGTGGGTGGAAGAGGAACAACATGCGTGGGTGGAAGAGGAGCAGACATGAGTGGGTGAAGATGGAACCAGACATGAGTGGGGTGGCAAGAGGAACACTGATATGGGTGGGTAGAAGAGGAACATAGACATCATATAGAATAGATTTTTGCATGATTCCGGGATGAAAATATAAGTTAGCATGAGTTGGTGGAACATGTTCAACGAATGGTAATTTTTTTTGAAGGTAGCGTCACTGTGGAGAAGAGTAAACGAGCACGAATCAGAATTGTATAACAAAGATTTATTAGTTTTAGGTGGAAGAAAAGAAGATGGAATGTACCCTCTATGACTGTAATAAAATCCACTTCAGTCTGCTTTTCTGCACACTTGAGGTGATCAATTCCTGAATTCCTGAATCCCTGAAGGAGTAATTATTCCAATAGAAAATGGGAATCAGAGGTACAATTACGTGCTTAACAAGTTAGCATCACCGAAGTGCCAAAAAAGTTACCTTTCTGAAGATGAGCGCCGTTCCTAACCACCGCAAGATTGAATATATATATATAAATACTATATATTATATATATAAGTATATATATATAGTTTATAGTATATATATATATAATCATATATATATATATTAATTTAGACATTTATACTTTATAGATAATATATTATATATATATATATATATATAGTATATATAATCTATATTTAATATATAGTTAGTTAATTTGTTGCCACCGAACCTCTAAGGATGAACGTTAAAAGTTAGTGATCTAAATGTTTGTTTGTTTATTTATTTATTTATTTATTTTATCCTCATTATGTGTGTTTGTTAAACAAACGATTTTTTTAGTGTCTTCCTCTATTATTTATATTTTAATAAGGATTTAACAATTAAATAACGGTTTGTTTATTTTAAAGACAAGTATTTCGTTTTAGTTTTCATTTTTTTTATCCTTTAGTTTATGCTAATTAGTTGTAATTAGGATTTAAGATTGTATACATGCATTCTAATATTGAAGGACAGGATCGAATATTTGGTTCGGGCTGAGCCCAATTTCCCCCCCTCTAAAAATGGACATAAAGTTCGGAATTTTCAGCCGATTTTGATCATATAAAAACCAAAGTGTAGCATTTTTTCCCATCTAAATCGTCGTTTTAGAGTGTTTTTCTGTGTGTGTAGTCATTCTTTCAGAATTTTCAATTTTTCAAAACCCATGTTTTTTACATTTTTACTATCAGCTTCCAGAATATTTTTCAAAATGACTTCAAACTTGAAATATGCGTATATGGGTCCATTACCTACAAAAGTCACGAAGTACCTTTTTGGTTTTTTGAGCTTTGTGCTCAGCAATGTCCAATTTCAAAACCCACTTTTTTTGGTTTTTGAAATGAAAAATTGCGATTTTTTTCTGTTCGTGCGAAGTGGATGAAATTTTCAGGGCATATGTAGTCGGGGAAGATGCACATGTTTTACTTAGATAGTTTCTTTGTTTATACAATAGTTTTTGATTTGTTCCTGAAACAAATTTTACCAAAAAAAGTTTTGGAATTTTTTAAAATTTTTATTTTAACTATACAAAAATATTACCTAAGTAAAAATGATTTATCTTCTCCTGCTTTACAAGTCTTGAAAATTTTAAAAATTTAATGTTGATCGGATGAGTAGAAAAACAATATCTGAATATTTCACTTTTCCCAAAAAAAAAAGCAAACTGCAAAAAGTGAAATATTGAGATATTTTTTTCTACTCATCCGATCAACATCAACTTTTCAGGGCTTGTAAAGTCGGGCAAGATACATCTTTTTTTCTTAGATAATTTTTTGTATAGTCAAAAGAAAATTTTATAAAAATTTCCAAAATGTTTTTTTTTTTTTGAAAATTTGTTCCAAGAACAAATCCAAAAACTAATGCATATACAAAGAAATTATTTGAATAAAAAATGTGCATCTCCCCTCGACTACATATGCCCTGAAAATTTCATCCACTTCGCACGAAAAGAAAAAAAAATTATGGCAATTTTTCATTTCAAAAACCAAAAAAAGTGGGTTTTGAAATTGAACATTGCTAAGCCCAAAACTCAAAAAATCAAAAAAGTACTTCGTGATTTTTGTAGAAAATGGACCCATCTATGCATATTTCAAGTTTGAAGTCACTTCGAAAAAAATTCTGGATGTTGATAGTAAAAATGTCAAAAACATGGGTTTTGAAAAATTGAAAATTCTGAAAGAATGACTATAGACACAGAAAAACACTCTAAAACTACGTTTTAGAGGGCAAAAGAAACTACAGTTTGGTGTAAATATGATCAAAATCGGCTGACAATTACGAATTTTATGTCCATTTTTAGGGGGGGGGGACATTGGGCTCAGCTCGAACCAAATATTGGATCTTCCCCTGAATTACGCATTTCCAAATAATATATTGATATAATTTTTGTTAATTCATTTTAACATATTTTCTTTTTCTTTTCTTTTTTTACTCGGGATAAAATGTTTACTCTTTTCGGTGGTAATAATTTTATATTTTTTATTATTGTTACTTGTGTGTGTTTTTTGCTAGCGTTTATTGTAATTTTAAATGGCAGGATCGCTGGGTGGGGATCGAGGTGGGTTTTCTTTTAACTTTATTAATATTTGTGGCTTTCGTTCTAATCTCGAAACTTTTGAACATCACCTCACTACCTCTCATCCTGACATTTTACTTCTGTCTGAGATCCAGTCAGCCAGGGATTCCTTCTCTAGTAACCTAAATGTCTCTAACTATAACTTATTTTACAATTTCAGAGCGAGCGGTGGAGTATGCTAATATATAAACATAAACACTCCTGTAACAGGTCTCAAAAATCTTGAATCTCATAGTTTTAATGTTCTGTGACTTAAATCTTTCTTCCTACTACTATTATCTTGTGCTCCTGCTACTGTTCTCCTAATGGAACACATTTTCTAGTTCTTTTTGAATATCTTACAATCTTCCACGAAACTGTTTTATCTTCTCATCCAAATGCTCAGGTCCTCTGTTTAGGGAGTTTAACATACAAACTGCTGAGTTGCTGGGCTCCTCTCATGCTTATTCAAGAGAGGAGGCTAAATCATTCAATATTCTTAACGATCTGGAACAGTTGATTAGAGAACCTACACACATCTCATATCGCCCTAACCAATTCTTCAACAGGCTTGACTAATGATTCGCCACTTCTCCTCATCGTTATAATTACACCATTTTCCTTTCTACCAGAAACTCATCACATTCTTGTAACTCTTAGGAATAACAATTTTTATCTGACTTAAACGAACTTTCTGGCACTTTAATCGAGCTAATTGTTGGGCATTGCGTCGCTTCTTTTCAACTACCATTGGAATGAATCCTGTTTTGGCTCGGAGGACACATCGGTGTTTGCTGAAAAAGTGGGGGCCATGATTGCCGAAATGATGAGTATGTTGATTTCATCTTCAACTAAATCCTTTTCTTCTCAAAATCCATGGTTTTATAGCACCTGTTCTGAGGATATTCAGGATTCAGGAAAGAAAGGCAATGCATATCGGGAGTGGGAAAAACTCTCGTTCTCTTATCACTCTTACAAATTTTTATTCTGCTCGGAATCGTTGCAGGGATATTATTCGACAGGCTTTGCATACTTTCAACAAATAGAATAAATAAATAAATAAATAAATAAATAAATAAATAAATTAATTCTCCTACTGATAAAATTTTTGGGTTAAAAATATCTTTAATAATTTCTACAAATTTGTCTTTCTGCCTCTTATTCATTCTGATGGTTCTGTAGCTAACACTCCTGAAAAGGCTAGTCACTTCGGCCTCATTTTTTTTTATCTAATTCCACCCTGGACGATTCTGATAACCCATTTCTTACATCTTTTTCCCTCAGACATCCCATATTTCTATGTTATTACACATGATCGGGTACATGGGATCCCAAGCTTTATAAACATCAGGAAGGATAGTGGCCCGGATGTCATTCCCGTGTTTTGAAAGAATGTGCTTCTGAGCTGGCGCCTATCCTTGTTCAGCTCTACTCTCTAGGCTTTAATACTAACATTTTTTTCAGCGCTGGAATCCCGTATATGTCCAACCGATCCCAAAAAAGGGTATCCGTTTTGATTCTTCTAACCATCGTCTTATAGCTCTCACTTGTATTCTGTCTAAAATCCTCGAAACTCTCCTTAACTCTCATTTCCTGGAATATTTGGAATCTCATTCCCTTCTTTCAGATCATCAGTATGGCTTTAGAAGCTCGAGTTCAACTGGTGACATACTTTCCTATCACACCAATGTATGGTCTTCTGCCCTTATAGACTGCGGAGTGACTTCTGTGGTGGGACTTGATATATCGAAATCCTTTGATTATGGCAAGCGCCACTACTTTCAAAGCTCCTTTCCTCTGGGTTTCCTCTTTCTCTTTGCACTTACTCGTTCTACTTCTTTTTCCAGATCATTCCATATGCGGCTGCTAGTTCTGGTGATTTTGACGCTTAAAATTTGTAGTGTTCCTCAAGCGATTGTGCTCTATCTCCAACTTATATTTTATATTATCCCTTTTAGCTATATATCCCTTTTCAGCTTCATTTTTTAGCATGTGTTCATATCTTATCTATTGGATCCAAACGATCCATTAGCTTTGTACCCACTTTAAATCTACTCCTTCTTTCCTTTAGCTTTCCAATTCTAATCTTCCCGATCTGGTTAGGATCATTTCGATGGCATCAGCGCGAATCGTTCTAATTTCAACTTTTTAACAACTTTAACTTCTCACTCTCCCTATCAAGACCTCCAGATGTTCCTATCTCCTTTCGACGCTCTAAGCGTTACACCATGGATGCAGCAATAAAAAGATTCTGGATGAAAACATAAACGGCAAAATTGTCGTTGAGTCCAATCATACCACGATGGTTAGTAGGGCAGACGCAAAGAAGCTGGGGAGATTCTGTTTATATGTATCGTAAAAATAATTTTTTTATCTTTTCAGTTACTCTGTTTATTTATAGGGTCTTATTCGCACTTGTTATGAAGTACTGTTCTCACATTTGGAGGAGCTCCGAGTTCCTCTCTTCTTGCCATAGGTTTGAGTCTAGTAAGGCCAAAGATACTACATAAATGTTCCCTTCTGTTGACTCCTTTGACCTCTTTCTCTGCGAGTGACATTGGCGCACTATCTCTTTTCTATAGTAGGTACTAGAACAGAAGGTGCTCGAGGAGGCAGTTGACGTCTCGCATTTTCTCCTCATATGAGTTGCCGCGTACACAAGATGTCGTTTGCTTTTGCAAGAATTTGTGTTACATATCTGCTACGTCAAAACTAAGTTTGATGTTTGATGCCTTCCTTCTTCCAGCCACCTGTTCAGTTTCTTCATATGAGTCATTGAAATTTCTTCAGCTTAACCTGTGCCGTGTCCCATATCTTACCTTTGTGTTATTTGGGAATTGATGGAAAGAATATCATAGTTAGAGCAAGTGAGAGTTTTTCCGAGCACAGCTTCGAGAAAAGCGGAATAACTCGAGTCATTTGGAATGCATCGAAGACTGAGCAGAAGAATAGGCAAAGAGAGAAGCCAATTTTCTTGTCTAGTCATCAAGGCAGTCTTGAAAGATCGAAGAAAGCACTCAATTTGGGAATTTGTCTGTGGATGGTAAGCTGTTGTTCGTAGTCGATGAAAGCCAATCATATGAGATAACTCTGTGAAAAATTCACTTTCAAATTGAGGATCTCTGTCCGAGATGACGTATAACGAAACACCAAATCTTGAAATCCACCGCATGAAAGCGTAAGCTACTGACTTAGCCTTGGTGTTGGCAATTCGAAAAGCTTCCGCCCATTTGGTATTACGGTCAATGCAGGTAAGTAGTTTGCGAAAACTGGAGCAGAAGAGCAGCAGGTAGCAGACGGTGTAAATGGGCCAACGATGTCAATGTGGACTGTTTCAAATCTTGAAAACGAGATTCCTAATGGGCTGATTGTCGGCTGCTTGTTGTGACGATAAATTTTAGAAAGATAACATTGTTCAAAAGTGGGCACTAAAAGTCTGATTACGATCAATGCAAGGTCAGAAATATCTCTTCTTGATTTAAGCATACGACTCCAATCTTCATTTTTTTTTTTCTTTCATTTTGAAAGGAATCTCAATAAATGTAAAAAACTGATGCTAGGATTGGTGGCCTTGAAGAGACTCACCTCTTATCTTTCTCTTAACTTTTATTGAGACAGAATAAATATAATTTGTTTTAATTGCCTAGAAAACTCAGTTTCCATATCTATGTATTAGCTGGATATAATCTTTCGCACATCTATAACATCTTCGATAAGACAAGCATTATTTTGTGTTAAATTATATTTGTATTTCTTTTTTTGATATTTCTTAGAAGGATAACTGTTTCTCTCACCATGCACATTTCTTAGAGACTGAATGTTCTGAGTCTTTCAGAATTACTTCATGCCACCCTAGTTGCCTGCTCTTTTCGTGGGTGACGTTGGTCCTTGAATGAGGTATGCACAACATATCTGAGGTAGTTTCACTTATAAAGCTCTTTTTAATTTATTCATGTTTATTCTCTGGCACTTCACATTATAAACTCTCACGCTTTCTGACTTTCTACAGTCTTTTTTGAGCTGTCGAAATGTTGCTTTACTCTCCTTGCACCATCACTATTATAATGGACACTACTCTTCTGGTATCTCTAATCGTTACCTCCTCCTTCCTAACAGGGGAACTTGGGAAACTCAACTTTCCACACTGTCTCATCTTATCTCTGTTCAGTTTTCTGAACCAAGACTTTATCAATATGTTCATTCTCACATGCACTCTACTGATAAAGTGTGGAACACACTTTCTTCCATTCCTACAATTACTTGACTAGTACATTTTCTAGCGCGATTTATGGATTCTTTTCAGCCTTTAATTCGAATATGAATATGAATTTCCCCAGCTCTGGTGGGTTCCGTGTAGGACTCTTCTGGTCTTTTCCCACAAGAGATGATTTATAAAAAAAATTTTTTAAAAATCCTTCTCCAAACTGCACTTTATATGGGTGCATGGGGTTCACCTATTTATGTTTATTCACATCAGATTTTTCGACATTATTCTAAATGACCATCTCACCATTTCTCCTCACGTTAAGCATATGGAAACAACAACAACAACATTGCGCAATCAAACCTATTTCCATATATCACCTCAAAAACTTGGACTGCATAGCACAAATCCCTTTCACTCTTCTACATAGCTCTAATCTGATCAATGTTTGATTGTGGCTTGATAGTGTGTTTGACAAGCCTTCTCAAACATATTTTTTTTTTTACAGATAAACACCACCGCTCATAGGCAAAATGAGGCACATGTCTGCAGTGAATTTTTGTTCCTCACCTTCGATAAGCATCGAAATAGAAGTTAATGAATGCGTATCCAATACGGAAAGAATACATCTTGTGCAGAAGATATCTTTACTTCTAAACACCTGCTTCATCTGTGCTACCTCCGAGCGATAATTCAGATTCCTCAATAGGTTATTCGCAAACAAAGTGAATAGCATTCTCAACTTCTTACACATCACCATTAAAATAATGCGGTCATTCATTTATGATGAAAGTTATATACACAGGATATTTCCAGCATCTCCTGTCCTTCTGACTCATTCTTCACTTCCCAAATCCAGCCACCTTGCAGCTTTGCCAAAGCCTTCATTCATTTTCATTTTGTTTGAACTTCATAACAGATCAACGCCAGTGTTCACAAGCGGATTTAAACAGGAAAGAGTGTTGATGCATCTGACGTATTTCCCAACTACAGCCTCATGCACACCCTTCCTCCTAATACCTCAGTCTTCAAGTAGAACTGATTACACTACTGTTTACCCCTCTTCCTGATTTTAATCTAAACTAAGATCAACCACACGTTATTTATTGTGACTAAGGCAGCACTCGAGTCCAATGTATGACAATATCTTCGACTACTTTATGCACTCAGAAAATAATATTACAGACAGCTGGGCCCCCTATTACATTGTGGTTGTTGACAATAAAATAGATGACAAAGAGGCCAGACAGGCTTCTTCTCTCGGCAGCAACTCCAGAAATCTCCCGACAACCATTCGACAGTGTCACATCCTACTGATGGTGAGAAACCATGAAGGATAAAACTAGATATAAGCGAGCGATCGTACTCTCACCGACTAAACCACCAAAATTAAATTCCAGAGCTTTTTCACATTGCTTACACCAATCTTACACACGAGTTACGAACATTATTACATGTCTCGAGATCCTCATCCCAAGTGTTATATAATAATATAATATATGTTATATATACTATATATATATAATATATAATAATACTATATATATAAAATAATAGTTATATATAATATATATATACTATATATTATATAATATATATATATAATTATATATATATTTATAGTTAATTAATATAATATAACTATATTATATTCTTCGAATACAGTGTTTACAATGTTTCTTCGATACAAAGAAATACTGCAGTAATTTAATTAAGGGAAAATATTAACAACTTCATTAAATTTGTTAAAACGCTTTGTTTTACTAAATCAATATCATTTATTTTTTAACAAAGGTTTTCCAGACTTTTACTGAAGAAATTCAATAATGATCTTGGCCTTCACTCCTTTAACTATAATTTCCTCTCTA
>JABUQX010078480.1:0-45319 GCA_015478945.1 Trachelipus rathkii
TTTAATACCATTACCTCATCCCCGAAATACTTATTTCCCTCACACTCATCAAACCCACACACATTCAGCAATCTTCTCTGTCATCGCCGAATGTTATGCAGATTACAAAGTGTCTCTTCCACACCCGGCACAAATATAATGAGTTTACATAGAAGCAACTGTAAATATTGGTTTTACTCTTTATCTTATTTATATATATATATACATATATATTTCTATATTATATATATATATATATATATATATATATATATATATATATATATATATTATATATATATATTATTTATATATTTAGTATATATATATTATTTAGTTGGAAATAGATAGTCCAGAGCTACATATATATTAGATATTATTAGATATATATTTATGAGGAAAGAATTAATGCATAAAGACAAACATATATATATATATATATATTTTTATATCAGGGAGGGGTCAACCTTCTTAATGTAAAAGCCACAAATGATAATGCTCAGTCAGACGTTTGAGAGCTGCAGGACATCAACAAAATTTTATAATGTACATTTTTTTTTGTTACGGAAGTATGATATGTTTTGTTGGTAATTTTTTTTTTTTTTTAATTTCAAGAAATTCATATTAATCTAATGCATCATGCATGCAGTTTTTAAACTGTTAATTTCATTTGTTTCACTAATCACAAAGAGAGAGAGAGAGAGAGAGAGAGAGAGAGAGAGAGAGAGAGAGAGGGAGAGAGAGAAAGAGAGAGAGAGAGAGAGAGAGAGAGAGAGAGAGAGAGAGAGAGAGAGAGAGAGAGAGAGAGAGAGAGAGAAAGAGAGAGAGAGAGAGAGAGAGAGAGAGAGAGAGAGAGAGAGGAGAGAGAGAGAGAGAGAGAGAGAGAGAGAGAGAGAGAGAGAGAGAGAGAGAGGTCCCGTCTAAATAATTAAAATTATTTTTTCAGATAATGATAATCTGATTTCTGTTGTAGAAAACACGCAAAATATTATTATTTAAAGTGCATAATATATATATATATATATATATATATATATAGAAGTAGTTATATATATATATATATATATATATATATATATATTTAGAAAGATATGATTTGGTCTTGTAAATATATCGTTAAATATATATAATATAAGAGTTAGTAATAATAATAATACTTATAAAAATTTAAAACATTGTAAATAAACTAGAAAGAAATGAGTTTCCTAAACACATAAATCAATGATTTTCTAAACAATTTACTTTAATAAATTTATAAAGATTAGAAGCATTAGCTTTCGACCTAATAATACAAGGCCCTCTTTCTGATGCGATGTTCGCTAGACTAAATAAATAATATTAAAATAATGCAAAATATAAATATCAAAAAAGTTTGGTTTTTAGTTCTTGGAAGGGTGGTGATAAGTGTAATATGTTGTTCATTATGTATATATATATATATAGGTATATTATATGGAGATATATATATATATGTTATGGTATATATATATACATATTATTATATGGTTGGTTGATATACATATATATTATTATTATTATTATTATTATATATATATATATATATATATATATATATATATATATATTTTATATATACATATTTAGAAGTTATTATTATATATATATATATATATATATATATATATATATATATATATATATATATATAGAGTATATATATATATATATATATATATATATATATATGCATATATATATATATATTGTTATATCAAACATCCCTAATCCGCATCCAGACGGATATTAAAACGTAAGCATCCGCATCCACTGTAATCCGTACCGCACCCGCGATGAAAAACAGATCTGCTGATCACTAATATATATATATATATATATATATATATATATTATATATATATATATATATATATATATATTATATATATATATATGTATATATAGTTATATATATATATATATAGGTATATATATGGTATATATATATGTTATATATATATATATATATATATATATTATTATAAGCATATATATATATATATATATATATATATGTATATATATATATATATATATATAGGTATATATATATATATATATATATATATATATATATATATATATATATATATATATATATATATATTATATAAAGTACCAGCCAGGCGGGGTCTGAACCCCCGAAATTATCTAAACGATCAAAATTCTTTGATATTGAGCCTCCACATAAATTTTATTAGAAGAATAAACATAAATGGTTATGGGGAATCAAGGCCATGAATATTTATTTATAAATAGAAATGAAATAATATTGGTTGTTGAATATTTTTAGGTTCAATGGTTGTTTGAAGGACAATACGAGAATCTCTAACAGAGTCAATACTACGAAGGTAAAATTAACAGTGGCTTCCTGATTGAGACAAAGTACAGATGGTGCAGCAGTGATAAAGAAATGTTTGCGGCGGCAGTTCAAACTGTCGAATGGATATCCAGCAGTATTTGTCAGTTCACTGTTGCTTTACATTCATTTGAGTAGGCATTTTAGAGTTAGCTATTTCCTTCATATCTCAGCACCTCCTGAAATCGTATGCCCGAATTTTTCATATATGCTTATTAAGGACATTGTAATGAACAATTTTGCTACTAGAAAATTTTCCTAAAATCTTTTTTCATGAAAAATTTGACACCAAATTTTTTTTTTTAAAAATCAAAAAAATCACCAACCCTGGTCTTGTTTTAAGGAAGGTTTAATTATTTTATAGTGTTAAACTTTTCAGCTAATACATACTTAACCATAGGTTTGCTGTTACTAAGTTTTCAGTTTATCTACAAATTATTTTACAGGGGTAGGATAAAAGTCATTCTGGGAAAATTGACAACTTGACCTCTAATATTCCGTTAATAAAATTGAAAAAAATTTGTAATTTGCATTCAGCATAAGTACTTACTATATCTACACACAAAAAACTTTGATAAATTATTTGCCTGGTATAGAGATGATTCCATCGTTGAAAAAAATTCAAAATTTTAAAATCATTATTTTAGTCTTATTAATGGTCATGTAACCACCCTAGCATCAAATTTTAACAATTCTGATGATTATATATATATATATATAGCATAAAGAAAGAGCATTATTATTATTGTTATATATATATATATATATATATATATATAGCATATATATATATATATATATATATATATATATATATATTTATATATATATATATATATATATATAGTATATATATATATATAGATATATATATATATATATATATATATATATATATATATTATATATATATATATATATATATATATATATATATATATAAATTATATATTTTTTTTTTTTTTTTTTTTTTTTATATAAATATAAAAAATCAAACTAACTATATTTTTGTAAAAGAAATTTTTATTGATAAATTTATAATGATTTAAGGAAACAGTACCCTGTTCCAAATTATCGTATCTTACATACTAATAGCACAGAAATTATCAAAGCAAAACTTGGAAGCTTAAAAATATCAGGAATAGCACATAGATACCCCTATCTTAAAATTGCTAAGTACCATATATATATATATATATAACATATATATATATATATATATATATATATATATATATATATATATATATATATATATATATATATATATATATATATATATATATATATATATATATATATATATATATATATATATATATATATATATATATATATAATTTGCAACTACGACAGGTGGGAAGGGTTTGTAAGGGGGTATGGTTGTGGCCTGCAGGGTCCAGGGAATGAACCCCACACCTGAATTTATTACAGTATGGGTCTGTCACTGTTATGAAGCTTAAGGGCGGATAGTTTTGGTTGTGGTGGACTCACTTATAGAATGATGAAATGGGTGGTTGTGGTGGGCCTTTTTCTTTTGACATTTTTGTCAAACTCTTTTACTGACTTTTTTCACCGCAATAACGTACCTTAACCCCTTAACTTTAAGGGAGCATAGGAAGCTGAAAAAAGAAAGAAAAGATAGTTATATTGTTATATTTCAGACATGGAAAGTTTGTGTTCTATAGGATACCTAACAAATGAAGAGTCACAGAAACATTTATGTTGAAGTGGAAAAAGTAGTAAATGAAGTTAATGAATTAAATCAAGAACAAATGTCACTTTCATACCGAATTTCAGGTGTTGTCACTTCAATTTGTAAATATCAATCTAAAATACCTGAAAAAATATTCTCATGAACATGGCCATTATTGTTGCAATATTTTGAAAATACATAACAAGACTATTAGGAAACCACTTAAAAAAATTAAATTGGAGCATGTTTTGGCCAAGGATAAGCGTAGTGTACATGTAGTCCCTAGTAAATCAGTGTGTGTTAATTGCTATCAAAAACTATGACAAATGACAAAGAAATGGAAGAAGATTATGTAGATAATGATGACCAAATAGCAAGTATGGATGCTGCATGCTCTCTGTTAGGTGTTTCACCAGCATCGAAACTAAGAAAATTAGGTACTGATAAAAGACAAAATGCTTTATAAGTTATGATTGAGAAGGTGTCAAGTAAATTCAGAAAAAATTTAGAAGAAACTTTTGATACAACAGTAACAGAACATGAAGATGGGGATGTTACAGTACATGAATATTAGGAGCTAATTCAAAAATTAAAGGTTAAGTGTTCAAAAGCTGACAAAGCAGAAAAAGATAAAAAATACTTAGCTTATTACCCACTTCTTGGAGTAGGAAGAAAATAACTAGTGAATTTGAAGTATATGATCGTTTGGTAAATATGACAAGAGATCTTGTTAATGATCAAGGAATTTTGCAAGAATTAGGGAAGAAGGGATATGGAATTCAAGAAGAGGTAATAGATATAGTACAAAACTTTTATGAGTGATGAAAATAGTAGACTCTGCCCAAGGCAAAAAGACTGTATCAATGAAAATAAATAATGTGAAAGTTAAAAAACAAAAGCATCTTATTCTTTGCAATTTGAATGAACTATTTGTTTCATTTAAAGAAAAATATTCAAATTATAAAATTGGAAGATAAAAATTCATAGAATTAACACCAAAGTGGTGTGTCCTAGCTGGATCTTCAGGAACACATACAGTTTGTGTGTGTGTGTGTGACTGTGTGTATCATCAAAATATGAAGCTAATGAGTGATGGGGCAAATCTAGGCATCCCATACAAGGAACTTCTTGCTATTCTTGTTTGTGACATAAATAACCATGACTGTATGATGGACAAATGTAGTGATTGTCCAGGAGGGGCAATCCTCAAAGATTTATTGGAAAGCCAAGACATTAGTTTTATTCCAGACACTATAGAATACAAGGAGTGGTTATCAACGGATAGAGCTGAATTGATAACTGTTCTAAAACCAATAGAAGAATATTTTGAATCCTTAATTGACAATCTATTGCCCTAAAAGCGCATCATTACATAGCAAAAACTCGAGACAATTCCTGAGAGAATGTAAAGATGAGCTAAAAGAAAATGAATGTATTGTCTTTGCAGATTATACAGAAAACTTTTAGTTTTGTAGTTCAAGACAAAATTCAAACTTACCACTGGACAAGTGAACAAGCAACTGTACACCCATTCGTATGCTATTACCAAAAAATAGCAAACTTCAAAATCGATGCTATTGTGTAATTATTGATTATCTGACACAATGTTGTGGCAGTAAACTTATTCCAAGCTTATCTGATGCCATATATTAAGGAAACAGTTCCCAACATTAATAAAATAATTTACTTTTCTGATGGAGCAGTAGGTCAATAAAAAATAAAAAATTTTGTTAATCTCTGCCAACATAAACTTTGGCCTTGAAGCAGAGTGGCATTTCTTTGCATCAACCCATGGAAAATATGGATGTGAATGAGTTGGGGGCACAACAAAGAGAGAAGTTGCTAAAGTTTGTCTACAAAGGCCTCTCAATAACTACATTATTACAGCTGAAAGCATGCATGAATATTGTAATAGTAATATAAAAGGCATTACATATACCATATGTATGTTAAAAAAAAAGAAATTTTAATTCATGAAGAAAAATTAAGAAATGGATTCAATAACTGCCAGCACCTTTCTGGAATATGGACATTTCATTGCTATATTCCGATTTCAGAAAGCATTATTAGATGCTATTTAACATCTAAGTCAAAGGAATATGAAGAGCTTTGTGTCTTAACAGCAGTTCCACAAACTTTTAGGAACAATGACATCATTGCCTGCATATATGATGAACAGTGGTGGTTGGGAATCATCAGGGATATTAACTTAAAGAATGAAGATGTACTTGTCCAATTTTATCACCCTGCTGAACCTAGAACATCATTTATACTATCACAAGAAGATAAAGTTTTGGTACCTCTAAACAAATATTCTTTGAAGAATTAGTTTTCCTGAAATATCAACAGCAACTGGGCATTGTTATAATATTTCATCTGAACTTTCTGAAGAAATTTCAATTCTTTTAAATAAGAAAAATAAATAAAGTTGCTCTTTTTCCAAAAGATACTGTCATAATTTATAAAAATTTGATGCCAGGGTGAGCTATGATTCCATTATTAATAGGCTAAAAATAATGATTTTAAAATTTTCAAAATTCAGAGGCTCGTATCTCTTATACCAGGCAAATAATCAACACAAAGTTTTTGTGTGTGTAGATACAAGTTAGTACTATACTGAGTGCAAATTACAAATATTTTCATTTATTCTCAACAGAGATATTGGAGGTCAAAGTTGTCAATTTTTTGAAAAATGACTGTCTACCCTGTAAAAAAATTTGGTATAACTTGAAATAACTTTTAACTTAAACTATGGTTAAGTATGTGTTGGAACAAAAAATTTAACACTAAAATAATTGTCTTCTTCCAAAAATAAGAGCCAAAACATGACATTTTGTTCAATTTTAAAAAAAAAATTTGACAAAAAATTTTTCCTGAATAAAGATTTTTAGGAAAATATTTCACAGTAGCAAAATTGTTCATTACAAAGTCCTTAATAAAAACATATATGAAAATTGGGCCTACGATTTACCAGTGCTGAGATATAGAAGGATATAGTAACCTCTATAAATGCCAAAATTCGATGTACCCCACCATACATTTTGAGTCACCCTGTTGTCAAAACAATTATTCTACAAAAAAGGTTAGTGTTTTTGAACTGTCCATGGATAACAGCATGCAAAATATAAATTTTTTCTGAAGGGGTTGAGCTAGCAATTTTTTTTTTTGTACCAGTTCATTTGGATTGACCCCATATATATATATATATATATATATATATATATATATATATATATATATATATATATATATATATATATATATATATATATATATATATATATATATATATATATATATATATATATATATATATATATATATATATACCGTATATATATTAGTTTCTAGACTAATTTTTACTTCATGAAATCTACAATCAGAGATGTGAAGCATCATACCTACATTTGTTTAAAAATTCACATCTATAATGCTGGATACAATTTTCAATTCATGTACCGTATTTAAAGTAATACTATGAAATTAAGTTGACTAAAATGGCTTACAGTTTACATGTATACAGAAAAATATCAATGAAAATATGGGTTTAGTTGAAGTTGAAACAAAGTCCCTGGTTGAAATAAGGTAAATGGATTGAAATTCCAGAGGTAGGCAGGCACATTAGAGTAATATTTACAAAATCAAAATTGATAAGTCTATATAGTAAAAGTGTTAGCCTCTACATCCTTTGTTTAGTAAATCTTAATAAATTCATAAACGTACTTTATAAATTTTGAAATATATCTATAATTTTATATTACTATGAATTTGAAATACCAGCATATTGATATTTATCAGTATTATATAAAACATTTAATTACTACCATATAAATAAACAATTTACCTGTATTATACAAAACTACATCATTGATAATAAACGTATAAATATAAACAATCATAATTTGACCATACCTGACCTCCCATCTAAGCAGAGGTGGCTCTTAAGAGGGATGCAAATGGTACCACCACCCTCCAAACTAGGGCTAAAAAAATAATTTTTAGCTTCATACCTTAAATAATTCTATAAAACTGCTGTAATGTCCTTTTAAAAAGTATACAGGTGCTGTAGTTATGCATAACTTTCACAGGCCCATTACAAAATTTTAGTTCCTTTCAGTCACTCAATAAGAACAAAATGTACAGAATTGAATAAAAAAAGTAATTAAGTGAAGAAAACCATTTTCTTGCATAAAAAAAAAACTCATAGGTATATTCTAATAGAATTCCTTCGACTATTTTTTTCCCTTGTAAAGACCAAACTGAGCTGCCACATATCTATAAAGACCAAACTGAAGTTGCCACTATAAAGACCAAACTGAAGTTGCCACATATATCTATAAAGACCAAACTGAAGTTGCCACATATATCTATAAAGACCAAACTGAAGTTGCCACATATATCTATAAAGACCAAACTGAAGTTGCCACATATATCTATAAAGACCAAACTGAAGTTGCCACATATATCTATAAAGACCAAACTGAAGTTGCCACATATATCTATAAAGACCAAACTGAAGTTGCCACATATATCTATAAAGACCAAACTGAAGTTGCCACATATATCTATAAAGACCAAACTGAAGTTGCCACATATATCTATAAAGACCAAACTGAAGTTGCCACATATATCTATAAAGACCAAACTGAAGTTGCCACATATATCTATAAAGACCAAACTGAAGTTGCCACATATATCTATAAAGACCAAACTGAAGTTGCCACATATATCTATAAAGACCAAACTGAAGTTGCCACATATATCTATAAAGACCAAACTGAAGTTGCCACATATATCTATAAAGACCAAACTGAAGTTGCCACATATATATATCTATAAAGACCAAACTGAAGTTACCACATATATCTATAAAGCTAAAAGAATAAACTGTTATCACATATATATATAAAGAAAAAAAAAATTTATATATACATATATATATATATATATATATATATATATATATATATATATATATATATATATATATATATATATATATATATATTTTTATATATATATATAAAAAATATATATATATATATATATATATATATATATATATATATATATTAATTGAAACAAACACTAAATTTATTAGTTTTTGTACAAAACTCACATATAAATACTATGCACAAAGCTCACATATATATATACATTAGGAATGGCTATGTGACCTGCATTTGAACACGGTTTAGCATGAAATCTAAGTTTTGAAGAGTCACTGTTAATTTTCGGATCCTTGTACCACTTGAATCAGCATCTGAATGAGCTTCTCCATAGTTGTAGAGTCTACAGCACAGTGGTAACTTTTGCATATAGCCCACATTCTCAATGGGATTTACATCTGGAGAATTCCCTGGCCAATCAAGTACCTGTATTTGCTGTTGTCATTAATTTCTTCACCACTTCCGATGTAATTGGGGGCTAGGACCTGATGCAATATCCCAGTAGTCAGGATACTTTTTTTCCAGCTCTGGAAAAACTCTTTCAAAGAACCTCAATATATTGTGGCGAGTACATCATTCCTTCTATTGGGTGCAGGTTTCCAACACCTAATAACTGAAACATCCCCAAAATATCCTTTGAGGTTAATTGACATATTGATCAATGTGGCAAATAACGAAGCTTCTCTTTCGTGACCTTCAAACATGCCGACTTCGCTGACCCTGTACAAAAAAATGGCTTTCATCTGAACTTTTTTCCAATGGTCTTTTGTCCATTCCTTATACTTTTTTGCCCATTTATACCACTATCCTCTTTCATTATTTTAGTCAAAAAGTTTCTTAACAGGTCCTCTGGTTTTTCATCCGACCACAATAAAGCACCTGTGAACTGTAGAGGAACTGATTTGAATTCCTTTCTCCAATTCCATATTCAATGCATCACTAGTCTTGCAGGGATCCTTTTTGCTTTGTTGAAGCAAATAAGCATTATCTCTAAGGTTGTTTTTTTCTTACAACCACACTTCTTTACATTTATTAGAAACTGATCTGGTTTCCTGCTTCAACTTGATGACACAGCTGACAGTTGCTAAACTCACACCAACCACTGAAGCAATCTCTCGATACATCTAAATGGTATGTTCGTGAGAGCTACGATCTTCCTATATTTCCTAGGTGTCACATCAAACTCAAACAGCTGCCAAATCATAAATGGTCAGGTTTCTACAATCTGATGAAATACTATAGCTGCTGATGTAATGATAGCATCAGCCAATTACACTATAGCAGTCAGACAGGATTCTAAAATCTGATGCCATACAGTACCTACTGACGTAATAATTGCATCAGCCAAATAAAAAATTATCAAACTGACTTTTCAGTACAGGTATGCAAGTAATAAAATATACTTTTAATTAATAAGGCCTTAACTATATATATATATATATATATATATATATATATATATATATATATATATATATATATATATATATATATATATATATATATATATATTTCTTTATATATATATATATATATATGCTGCTGCTATATATATATAGCAATGTAATGATGTCAGCTTAGTTTTTAAGAGAGAAAAAAAAAATTGTCAGAGGACACTCCATTTCTGAAATTAGAATATATGCATCCGTTTTATAATAAATTATTTAAAAAAATTTATTTGGATTTATTGTACAAAAATAGTCTTCCCCACTTACTTTTTTTATTCCTATATGTACTTTTATGTTCCTAATGTTTGAAAGAGTAGAAATAATTAGCTACTGGATTTCATACAACTCCTACCATTATAAATCACAAAACTTCATATAAACAGTAGCTACTTTCTTAATTTTAATTAGAGCCAAGTACTGGCCTATTTAAATGACCATTTTCAGGTTGAGAGGAAAAAATTAAACAATTTATATGAAAAATACCCATTCCAGCTAAAATTGTCATAAATTTTTTTTTTTTTTAATATTACATAATTTACCAGGAAGTAGAACTTAAAATGTAATAGGTAAAAAGGTCAAGAATTGATGGCATTTAAAATAGGTTCACAAAATATTATAGGTAAAAACAAATTACTTGATATATGCTTAATACAAATCCACCTCAGATTCTAATACATTAATTATATAAGAGATGATATGACTGCCTACCATTATCAAAATTGATCAAATTTATATGCCTTAAGCGATAAACTAATACTTTATGAATAGGCTGGAATAGAAAATTGTAAATAGGAACGTTGTTTTAAAACAAGGAAAGCTTATAATACATCTCTAATTATCTTCACAAATATATTCTAGTTTAACAAATTTAACTTCAGTTGCTGCAATAAAATAAAGTAAAATAAAATGATAATTAGGCTTAACTTACCAAGTTTCGAGGTTTGAAAATTTTTTCGTTACAACTTTACCCAAATCAATGCCTAATCGGTCTACAATTCTTTGGGCCAAATCAAGGTGAGAGGAACCTGAAAATATCTTGATATTCGGCATGATGTTTATATTTAAACCACCAAAATTGCTGGCCACAAGAGCTGAAAACTCCTCAAGAACTATCCTTGAACGAACACAAGCTAAGCCTGACGTGGGCATGCCACTCTTTACTTCGGCTTCGTTAGCTCCGCCCTCTCTACTTTGTTCCTCAAATTCAAACATGAGTTAAAATTTTAGTAATGTAGTTTTGTCTAATTAAATAAATTTAGTTTGTTCCCATTTCAATTTACAGGTAAGTATTGAAACAAAAATGAAAAACCAACAAAACTGGAAATAAGTAGTTTCCAGTTCATAACCCTAAAAACTTGTACTGTAATTTTCCAGCGATTTTTTTTTTTTTTTTTTTTTTTTTTTTTCGCTACATGTACACTTGTACAGTATATCAAAAAGGAATTGAATAATTTCTATTTCTATTTATTAATCGAAGAAAACATGTTTTACCTTTGACCTTATAAAAAGTATAAATATTAAACACCAAAAACTATTTTTTTTATTATTATTATTATTATTATTATTATTATTATATCATTATTGATTATAATTATTAATAATTATTATAATATTATTATTATTATTATTATTATTATTATTATTATTATTATTATTATTATTATTATTATTATTATTATTATTATTATTATTATTATTATTATTATTATTATTATAATTATTATATAATATTATTTTTATTATTATTATTATTATTATTATTAATTATTATTATTATTATTATTTATTATTATTATAATTATTATTATTATTATTATTATTATTATTATTATTGTTTTTTTTATATATATATATATATATAAATACAGATATATTATTACAATATATATATATATGAGTATAATAGTATTTAATTATATATAGTATAGTATATATATATATATATATATAGGTATATATATTATATATTATATTATATACTATATAATTAATTATTATATATATTATAAACTGGCCAATTTATAGGTTACCGTATTAGATAACAAATACAAGCAGATATATATGAAAATTAAATAATTATGATTAATCGCCTAGCAATAAATAATCGTATTTATGAAAGGAGAAAATTTTGGAAAAATGAGGCTAAACTCTGAACCTCAAACATCATTAACTTTTTTTATATATATTTTAAAAAAAAATAGCTGAGAACCGGTTTTCTTTTTTTTCTTTTTTTTATTTTTTATTTTATTTCCTGGAGGTTTTCTTTTGCCATAACACCAGGGAAAGAATTATTTTGATTAATCTAACTAGAAATTGTTGCATATATATTTATATATATATATAGTATATATATTATATAGTATATATATATATATATATATATATTATATATATATATATAATATATATATATTATAGATATTTATACATATTATATATATATATATATTATATATATATATTATATATATATATTATCCTTTATAAAAAACGACTCCGTCAGTTTGATTTTTTTTTTTTTTTATTATTATTATTTTTTTTGTAATAATTATTTGCTACGGATCATGATAAACTAAAAAATTTACAGAAGTTTTGATTCAAAGTTCGATATTTTAAAAAATTTAAAAATTACATTTATGTTAAAATATTGGTTTTAAAAAATGAAATACTTCGAAAGTAGCACTTTCCGAAAAACCATTTACATATTTGGAATCAGCGTATAAGCTTATTGAACATAATGTAAAAAACAAACAAAAAAATATTTTTCATGAAATGAAATATCTTGAAAAGTACGACAACTACAGAAACTAATTACATATTTGAATCACGTATAAAGCTTATTCAAATATGTAAAAAAAAAAGGTGGGCTCTGAGCCGACGGGGGGACAGAGGGTAGTCCACCACCGCGATACCCCGTAGGGGAGCGGAGGAACCCCCGCGACACCTTCCAAATACCAAGAGCGGAGGGTTCCGGAGACCTCCCCGCAGGGGAATACAGTCCTACCTGTCGTCCCGAAGGCCGAGAACTCCGACTCCTGCCATTTTGCTGTTTTACCCTTTAGTTAAAAAAAAAGAAAAAATTAAAACAGTGACGGAGTCGTAAAACGTAAAAGGTCCTATATATTTTTGAATCATGTCCCGTTACCACTTAAATTGATTGTTAGGATCATATACTAGAAATATATTAAAAAAAAACAAAAAAAATTTCAAAACTGACGGAAGCGTAAAACAGAAAAGGTCATATATATATATATATTTATATATAAGTATACTATATATATATATTTATATTTAGGTATATATATATTTATCATTATAATTATACGGATAGCGTAAAACAGAAAAGGTCATATATTATATATATATATATATATATATATATATATATAAGATTGTAGCCAGGGGGAAAGAGGTCTGAACCCCCTTTTCCCAAAAATTATTAAGCCATCAAATTTTTTTGATGTTTGGAGTCGCTCCACTCTAATTTATAAGAATAATAAAAACATTAATCAAAGCAAATTAAAAGTACATATTAATAGAAATGAGGAAAACATTTGTGGCTCTTGAGGATTTCTTAGGTTCACTGCCTCTGGAAGCACAAAAGTAGAATTTTTAGGGGAGGCAGTACTACGATTGTTGAAATAAATTTTGTTTGTCTGATTGAACAACGAAATGATAGCGCAGCGGCAATGATGAAAAGTTTTAGAAGTATTCAAGCTGTTGAAAATATACAACGACATTATATGTTGATTGCTGTTAACACTCAGGTGAAGTACACCACATTAGAAAATTTACTGGCATAGTGAAAACAACTAGGTTTTAGGTAACGAAGACGCACAACTATTTTACTTTAAGACATAGGAAAGATTTTCCAGAGACAAAATGTTCAAAATTAGTACGAATGTGCGAAACAAAGCGAGTGAAAAGTTACGAAGGATTGTTACGATTTAGTTTTTTTTTAGAGCAGTTTTTGAAGCTTTATAGGAGTTTGAAACGGATCAAGACATTGAACCTTCTTTATAAAAATGAAATCTCTTTAAATCTAAAGACATGAGCGAATTTGTTATAAGTTAAATTTTTACTTCAACCTTATTCTCCTTCACTTTCCCTTTGTGTACTACATTGCAGTCTCCATCTTTAGTGACGGAAACTGTTCTTAATCATATTGAAAATGTGATACTTAATTGCTTTTGAAAGATTTTCGCCCAAACGTCGGTGAAAATTTTTTCAAGCCCTTTGGAAGTTGCAACAGAACTTCGACTTTCTGTTAATGAAGAAATTAGAATGACGTTTGTCAGAATCAAAGTAAAATGGAGAGACATAAAGCAATTTTTCCTCGTGATTTTTTCGAGCGAGAGAGAGATTCATAAGTAAGTGTTTCACGAATCAAATCTGGAAAGGATTTTTAACGAATTTTTCAGAAAATTCATTTTCGGGAAACATTAACATGGCTGTAGATAAAATCCTCTGACATAAACAAACGTAAATGTTATCTTATTTAATAAATCAATTTATTAATTTAATTCATAAATTAATTAATTTAATTTCAGAAAAGCCGTAGATGTAAAAATAAGAAAACTACGCGGCAAGCAAAGAATTTTTAATAAATTTGGCGGTTACCATGATTTAAATCACTGGAACAACTGAAAATTAACTAAGTAAAGCCATTTTCGTTTTTGCATTTGTGCTTACGAAACGTAAGAAATGCTCGAGTTCTCGTTCGTTTTTGTCAAACTTAACGTAAAATCGATAGAAATGCTCACCAAACGTAAGGAATTTCCTTAATTCTGTAAAGTTGCTATTCCCAGTGCTTGCAGAATTTAGGACGTGCTTAGGCAAAAATGAAAACAAACAAAATGGCAACGTGGTAGGCCCGCTTGATTTAATAAATGTTTCATTCAATAAAATCAGCCTTAAATCTAATTTCTTCCAAATCAAATCAAATCAAATCAAACTCCATCACAATAGTTGATCAATTATTTGTAATGTAAACCGTTTATTTTTTTTTTATTTCTGTTTATTAAAAATCCACGTGCTCCATCACAGAAGCTGATTCCAATTATTTGCAAACAAAATTAAACCTAGTAAGAAATCGCGTCGATTATGCAAGAAATTCGTGCTAAAACTGAGAAAACATTTCTTATCATGCGTAAGCACAAATGAAAAAAACGAAAACTGTCTAAATTCGCTAATATTTTCTAGACTAAAGCTAACTTACTATCAAAACTAAATAGTGCCACGCAATAAAATATGGGCAAATTATATTTGCGTAAGAAAGTTGACAAAACGTATTATTAAGAGAGTCAAATCCCATATTAGGCTGTGCAGCCTAACTTTCCAATGTTTGTTTACATTAAAGAGTCAATCAGCCATTCAAGATTGTTACAGCGAAAATCTAAAGATAGAACTTTGCTATCTTTTATTTTGGGTAGAAAAAGCCAAAGATTTCTGTAGTAGCTGTTCAGGAACTGAATAGCTGGAACAGTTTGGTTCAATAATCTTCAAGAACCTTGTCGAATCTTTAACGTGGAGCACACTCATACAATATCTCTCAAAGAAAGAGGTATGGGATAATGAGTTTAGGATTTATATGTAGTGAGGAGAGCGATGCAATAGTCTGAAGACCAAGGGGGGATAGAAGATTCAGTAGGAGAAAGATTTACTAATCGAAAAGTACTAAATAGATTCCACCGTCTGAAAAAGACCTATGTGAATGGGACCACTCAGTGATTTATACTTCATACAAGGACAAAAATCAGGAACACGCTTCATTCTTCTTGTCTTTTCACAACTTCCTATGACTTTAAACACTTTCTAACGACGTGGATCAATTCAGGTCGGCCCTTGATTAATCGAATTCTGATTTGGACTCTCAAATTTTGATGGACTTCATGTGCGGCTCTCGATTTTCTATCAGAGGATAAATAAATAAATAAAATAAATAAATAAATAAATAAATAAGGTGAAAGATTTTTTTTTTTAACCTAAACTGCTCCGATTCGATTTGGGATTAAAACCATATAATTATATGTATAATTTAATAGTTTTTTGTACAAAAGTTAATTTTCTGGTAATTTTAGTATAAATAAATTAATATACATAAACTAATATGATGTAGAAAAGATATAACAGGTGCCATTCATCCCCCAATTATTAATGTCATCATAGAAAAATATTTCCAAGATAGTCGGAATGATCAAAGAAAAAAAAGTGTAATATAATCTGTAAAACATTGAAATAATTTTCCTTTGATCATAATATAGAAAATATATTTGTTTGAGTGCTCTAAAGATGAGTAATGACTCACCATGGATTAACTTGTATTTATTTTATATATTTAAAAACTTAATTCTTTAATTTATACTCTTTCTATTTTTTTATTCAAACCTAGATTAAAATTTCATAAACATATAAAAAGTTATCGTCAAAAAACAAACGACATTTCAATTTTCCACTCTTCTATCAACCCTAACCTTTCTATGGTAGAGAAGTTTCGGTTCTCTTGTCGGGGGAGTTAGATCTCTTACCGTGCGAAAAACTATCCAGCAGCTAATTCAACCTAGATGAAAAGATTTATATATTTCAAAATATTAAAAATACTCACAAATAGTTTTGGATAACAGACCATGGGCCTCATGAGAGTAATAATTAATACAAGTTTATCTCAAAGTAATCAATTCAAGAAATAAGGTTTTTTGGCTGCGCACACTAACAGTGCTTTAGGAAAAAATCACAACGAGTGTAAACTATGTGTACATCATCTCCAAGGTATAAATAATATAAAGCATGTTAATAAAGGCTCGGGAAAACCTTTTAAAGAAAAGTTTTAAAGTTCGGAAAATGCTGCATCTTGCTTTTGGAACGAAGTTCGACAAATTTCTAGGTCAAAATCGATATTTTCTCTTACAACATCAATCCATCCTCAAATTTGTTTTTAAAGACTAAGGCCCCAATAAGTCAAACTGGGAGAATTTGAAGTTTCACTCTGCGACTTCAAATTCTCTAGAGTGACCAGATAAGGTTTCAATGTCAAAACTACTACATTAATGGTTTCGACGATATTTACCAGTTGAAATTATGAATTCCTGTATTTTAACGAGTTACGGTAGAACCCCTCAAATTTGCTATCTTAAAGGTAGGGCCCAGTGATCACAGGAATTGATAATAATTAAGACAGTCAAGTAGAACGGGCGTAAGTTTCATCTCACTCATCATATCATACCGTATAACATATAAATATTAATATACTCGCCAAACATCACAATGGTTGTTGGCCGCACGGTTAAAAGAGATACTGTAGAGTTCGTGGCAAGTGTGTACCATTTAGGTAAAGTCGTGAGGACCAGGTTGACGCCCTTTGCGAGAGAGAGGGCGTGAAAGAGATAGAGATGAGGTATAATAACAATTGGATTTAATTTCTACTTCCTATACTTATAAATTTGACCTGTCTTGATATCCACGGAAATGCATTCTATTGTGGTAAATATTGGTAATATATGATCATGTTAAATAATAAATTTATACTAGCTTTTGTACTAAAGGTAAATAATGAGCCTTAATCATCTTAGTTATCTCCTACTGATACAAAATTTCTGGCCTTGCCAAAAATATCTCTAATTAATATTTTCTAAAAAAAATCTGCACTTTTCACCCACACTTTTATTCGTACCACTGAAGTTATCTGAATTATAATTATTTACTATTCTGATAGGTTATATTCTCTTGTCCTCCCTTTTTCCACCTAAAATATACTAACCATGGACAGCATATTCCGGCAAGCTCTCTATCAACTTAACTAAACTCCTCTTTATTCATGGTGATTCACCATTTAGTCAACACCCTATTGTCATTACTTCACATGATAATCGGTGTTAACTGGAATCCTGAGTATATACTAACATGAGTCATGAAAGTGACTAGTGGTACCTCGTCATGATGGCTTTACCATAATTAACTAAAATACCGATTGTTTTGAAGAGGAGTGTGACCTTCAGAGCTATTGGTGCCTTATTTCTTATTCCCTCGTTCATTCTTTAATTACTAATATGTCTAATATACCTAATTATATAACTTATTTTAAGTCATATACTGGAAAGCGCGCATTGTTCGGTGATCCCTAGAAGGAGGGATAATACCGAGATCTTGAGATTACTACTTATTAACTCTCGTCCTATTAGCTCTAATCTTTGTAATTTAACTATGAGTCAAATAAAATAATCATTATAGAACGTCTTAACCTTAACACTCTTATTCTCTGGATCATCATGATTTCGAGTTTCCTATCTCATTTTACAGAATTATCAGAAATAATTTGAAGGTTTATGAATTAGCTTTTTTTTACTGATGTACATAATTTCTAATATATTAGTCTGATTAAATATTAGTATTTCTTTCTACAATTAGGAGAACATATTATAGTGGAGTTCATTAGTAAGATGGTGGTACGAGTGGAACATATATAAGAAGGCTTAATAACCTGGTATAGGCAGAGTAACGATTCGCCATCACTTATATACTAAGGCTTCACCATCTTTATGGATTACCTCCCGCTTTTGCTTACTTCACGTCTAGTTTCATTTCACAATATAAAAATATTTCTAAAGTTTTAATATTTAAATATCTAATTTATTGACATTATCTCCACTCTTTGTTTGTCATATATATTTATAAAAAAAATAATGTGAGTAGCCTTTTCCTCTATTTCTGATTAAATATAATATGCTAGTGAATCTGGAGGAAATTATAACTGCAGTAGGGTCATAGCCAATATCTTCTGAAATTTCAAACTTTTTAACACACTCAAAATTCTACTCGACATCTCCCTCTCATAGGCAACATGCCAACTTTTCTTATAGCTCAACACTGTATGCGATAACGTACCTTAACGTATACAACGCTGTGAGTAATCAACAAACATTCTTTGATCGAAGCCAATAAAGAAAACCTACAAATAAAATCCAAGATATAAAAAACAAATTGTCACTTCTCTCTTTTTCTCGACATCCATCTTGTTAGGTAGATTCTGTCAAGTATTGCTCAGGAATTTTTTCTTCTAATTTCTGCTCAGTTATTCGTGTATATAAATTTTTCTAACATGTTGAACCTACCATTCTAAACGGGCAGAGTTTATTTTTTGCAAAAGGGGGCAGAAATTAATTAAAAGAAAAAAATAATAAAATGATAATCAATTTTGTAGAAAACCACTCAATCTCAAGCCCATAGACGTAAATCTACTCGAGGTGACCGTAGAGAGGGGTTTATAAAGAGAGTGATGAATTATAAATATAACTAACAGGATCAAATAGAGATTGAAGGCAGATAGAGTTCCACGGAAGAGATACGAGGTGGGAAGGTAAAGAAGGAGGCACCGACAAACGTAAACATAGCCTGGAGTTCCAAATATTCACAACAAATTTTAACGCAAGTAAAGTCTTTGGAGTCACTCATTTAATGCCTTGTGTACGAAGGGCATATGAGCTAATATATGAAGTGGCACGGAACTGTCCAGAAATAGATTGGTTAACTTCCTCAAGTCAACCTGCCTGTTACGTAAGATACATGTAATAAAGAGATATAACACCAATATCGTATCAGGTTATGCTATTTATGGTAGTATTGCAAGAGAGTTGTCAAGGTCATATGTTTTAGTGAGGAATCAGCGTTGTCAAGGCCATTCCTTTATGTGTGGAATTAGAATTAACAAAGTCAAAATTAAAACGTGAGCAAGTTTAAAACATTTTAGAACCTCAGGATATCAAATACTGTTGGCACAAATTTAAAAACATAGAAATATGTGAGGATAGCTATTTGCTAATATTCAGGGAGAAAATATAAAGATTTTTAGATTTCTGAGGAAGAAAAAAATCTGTGATAAATCATGAAATCTATGCACTCCAGTTTTTATTCATGAGAGCCAAACCCTTAGCCACACATTTGAGTGATATAACCGAGGTTTCTCAATATAGTAAATTAATTTGTATGATGTGATACTGAATCATTGCATATTGGTTACCTCCAAAACTACAGGTATACTGTAGGGATACACCGTCGAAGATAGATAGAAACGATGTTGATTGCTGTTTTTGAGAGGGAAAATTAATGAAAGTGAGATTATTTTAGTAGTTGAAACTTTCACAATGTAGACAACGTGCCAACCTTATAACGGTGATTGGCTCAGATACGATCTATATAAGTATCTGAAAGAATAGAAAATTGGAAATAAAAACTTGGAAACCATGGAAAGCAATTCTGAAGTCATATAAAATAGAAGGGAAATCAATTAGATTTGTAAAATAGAGTGTGTATAAATTATGGAGTAGAGTTGAACAGCATATAGTAATGAATAGATTAGATGTGCAATACCTGAGTAAAATTCAGATAATTAGAAAAGTGAAAAATACAAGTTTGAGATTATGATAACAAGAAACCTTGCCCGGATACACCCAATATAAACAAGAAATGGAAAGAAGGAAGCCTAGATCTTGATATAAAACTAGACAAAGACATGTGAGCAAGAGAAAAAGCGGAAAACCATGGAAGGAAAGCTTCGAGAGTACGACGCATGTCATACCTTAGCACAGCCTTTCGATATGATCAAAAAGCGCCTACCCCACACACCAGACTAACCTGCTAGTATACCCATTATACATGGTGACAGAAGACCCATAAAATCAGTGAAGGAAGGCATATGAACCTTTCAACAAGTTGATTCAATCAAGAACTGTTAACTGCGAGTAACGCATCACATATATGCTCATACCATACCTCATGGATAAATACTCGAGCAATATAAATTAGTGGGAGTAGAATACGAACATGACATTCACAGTAGAGAGGTCATAGCTATTACTTTACTATAATTATCGTCCTATATTATATATAGCTCTAACTTCTAGTCTGGAAATTGCACATCGAGAAGTAAGTTTCAAAGATCTTTGGCGTGCAGAGAAACTCACGTATAAAGTTATTATGAGCTTATAAGAACTATAACACAGTACGCCATCGAGAAGCGCTGCTCACCCCTTACTTCGCGAATCGTGTTGAGCTCCATATCGCTTCGTGCATTACTCAATCTACTAATGAGAGAGGAAAACTGGTAGATATTTAAGACAGCAGAAGAGGCGACGTATGCCTGAAATCGAGGAACCGGACTTTAACTCCCCTCGGTAGTATCATTTACCTAATCATACTCACTCGCATAAGTATAACAAGAGTTAATTCATCGCATCATTGACAGGAGCCCTTATACACTATATACAAGATATACCAACATAGGTTCGCGTTCACCATGGATCAGTTCATCGAGATCACAGCAGTCTGCGATCAGAGTAAGAAAAGCTGCCAGATCTATGTTATGAAGGCATAATAGAGCACGAGCATGCATGATGGATCTATGAGACCTTCCCTAAGAAGAAGAATTAAAGATTGAGCCCACAGCATGATACGACTACACTAAGGAGTAGTCCTATTCCACATGCACACGTTAACCACCACAGGAGCCCATCTCCGTAAGAGCAGAGAACTTAGCTTAACCTACTATCTATCAGAGAAGCACGCATGAATCTAAGCCAGAGGAACATGTGACATGTATCTTATGATACCGGAGCGGCACATGCAAGAGATGGTTCTTAGCTTCCGCTGTAAAACATCTAGGCAAGAAATATTGCTTTACTCACGCTAATAGGAAGATTACATGAGAGCTCGGAGGTTCTACGGAGCACTAAGACTTTCTCTTGTTCTCCTTAGGTCTACGACAACGGACGCTTAATCCTTGTACGATTATAATATCATATATGCACGATCAGTTACTGTCGCGATTGCGAAGACATATTTAAGTATACCTCAAGATGTGCGCACTCATACAGGTATGACAGAGAAGCACTCTTATACTATATCCATTTCTCAAGCACTGGCAAAACTTACCATACTCGAGTCTATCACTCTTACGAACATAGCTTACCACCAGAAACACTCTAGTGCTTTCATACTGAACACGTAATTTCTTTCAGGACGAAAAGATAGTATAATAAGTAGAGAGCCCTTCATGAGAATAATCGAACCTTACATTCTACCTATTTAGTATTACGAGAGGCCAGTAATTTCTATTTCTCACTTAAGCAGTACATTACGAAGGTCAGCCCTCGAAAGGTCAAAGACTCAGATCATATTCACGCAAGTGGTGTGCCAGACAGAAGAGATTTGCCCGAAATTGGACGATAGTCGTCAGATAATGCCGTAATTAAGAGGCGAGATCATGAGTAGATTATTCTGCAGGAGATAACAGCGTTGATTATAATAGTAAAGACAGTCTAACATATTTCTCGATAGTTTGTTCATGAGCACTACCAACTCTTAAGTGAAAATTGAGAAGAGCTAATATGAGTAATTCTACAACGACTATACCTACTTTCCTTACAGTAGAGAGCAGTTGATATGCAAGAAGCGAGATACGTATTTGAGACACTAATGTGAATGACAAAACCTGTAACATAATGTATATTATGTGTTTATAAATGACACTAGCGTACTAGAGTAGACTTCACACTATCTATATTACTAATCGTAAGTTAGACACATGACTCGTTCAAAATATAATATCAGATATTGGCTCTCGTCTATCACCAGAGATGTAGAAATCACACTCGTAGAAATCATTCAAGAACGGGCCACTAAAACTTAGTGTCAGCGAAGGATGAGACCGAGACGATTGAGAGTACTATATACAATCCGAGTAATATTATATATATTAAATAAAGAAGATCACTGCTAATAGCCGTCTGTTGAGAAGCAGCAAATTATTGATTTAGTAAAAGGAACCTCCGTATAAAAATCTGATGTACTATTAAGGACCGAGCAGAGCAGAAACACAAAGATAATAGTACTAGTAAGAAAGGAAGAAGATCTTAAATTCACAGAGAATTAATTACGAAGTAAAGGAGAATTCAAGATTTCGAACGTGATTATATACTGAGGAGTTGATATAAAGTATATTTATATCGTAAAATCGAACTCCAACCAATTATGTTGAGGAATAATTGTGAATTAAAATTGTAGTTAGAAGATATATTAAAAGTATACTATTAAAGATAAGATAATACCTGGAGAAACATGGGATCCTCAAATACACTAGAATAGTAAGTAGAACTAGGATTGGAGATAAATTATAGAAAGGTATGATAACTCCACACATGATGTAGAAGTTATAATATGTCTAGGGCCTTAATCCGCGCTTACGTATGGAGTATTCAGACTCTTAACATTTTGGGATCGGACTCCGGTTCCACCCTATCTTTTGGATCGGGAGTTGAGCCTAAAGGTAATAAAAGATTAATTATAAACTGTCCCTATACTCTATCAAACACACCTTGATCCTCTTTCATTCATGCCGTCGTGATTATGTTGGGCTAGACACTACTTCCTTTTTCTTAACATACACGGTTATTCTACAGGCGGAACTGGATCGAGGGTAGTTGGATCTCTGCCATGACCCCAATACACCATTTACATTGACAATCTGGGTATTGTCTTTGTGGCAACCAAAACGCTCTCCATTCCTGTTTAAATAGTGTGAAGTCTTGGGAAACTCGAGGCTAGTCCTTAATGTGTTTCTCCCTATCATTTCCTATTAGTCTATCTGATCCAGTAGAAGAATCTTTGTATGATATACAATCTCTGTTTCTTACCTGCGGCTTGTTAATGAGTATAAGAAAAGTAATCCTGGGCTTCACTTCTCCCTATTTATAAATACCGACGTTTAACCGACCATTTGAAGACGGAAGCCTGAGATCATCCAGACAGGCGCTTATTTTAGGGCGTTAAAATGTATACATGTACCTGTGCGTAAGAGAGAGCTCTTTAATCAGTTATTGTACGTCACAACTCGGTCTTATTCCAAATTAGCACAAGCGCATTTGACACAAGGTCTAAATACAAATCTCTTTAAAATAACTCAATATCTATTCTGTATAAGACGAGATGCTACGAATTATTAATCATATAGATAATTATTTTATAAATGTCAATATTATTACAAAAATATATTTAACTATAAGATTATAAATCATTATTAAAGGCAGTATTAATTTTTAAATCATAAAATCCTTATTTGTTGGAAAGTAAATTATATAACATATATGTATGCATAATAATTATAACTTATTTTTTATTTATAGGAGGAGAGCGATATATTTAATATTATGTAATTTTAAATGGAAGTCAAGCTTATTTATATCGCAAATTAACAAAATGAATAACATAAAAAAATAAAAAAATGAAAAATAAATTTTATCCCATATTATAAAAACAAATACAAATGGTTGCAAAAAGCTTAAAAGGATGTATATTTACTATTCCTTAAATACATATTTAATAAACATAATGATCCATCCATAATAATTACATTCTTGTTAATGTCATTTTCGATTTCACTAGGTATTGTCACCCTAATTTGTCAAAGATCAATTATAATGACCTTAATGGCCTTACTCTAAATTTATTAATTTTTTATTTGTATTTAGGAATTTGATTATGATTTAACAGACATAAACGATTATGTTAATATAATTCACTTTCATCTGACATCTGTCAAATATAATTGTGAGATATAGTCAGACTTGTTGAAATAAATAGAGGAGTAGCTTTATGTACATGAAATTTAAATTATAATTTTTTTAACCTAATTTTTTAAGTTTTAAAAACAAAAATTTACTTTTGATATTAATATTCTATATTTAATACTACATATTTATAAATATTAAATGACATTAATTATTTACTATTACGTTTTCTTTTTACAGTTATTTTTAATATGTATTTGCATTAGGTTTCGCATGATCTTACTTCACTCTCTCGGATTCCAAACCTTTTGGAATACCCATGTTTGTTAAAAGTCCTTTGTTTGACCATAGAAATTTTAACTGAATCTACTACCCCTTCCGTATTTGAATATTTTTAATTTCTATAGTAAGATTTATTAAATTCATTACTTCAACAATTGCCTGCAATTAATTATATAAAATATTTTATCAAACTAAATTTAATATAACTTATCATTCTCTTATTATACATAACTTCATTACACAAATCATTATATAAGATACTTTAAAAAAGTTTGGCGCAATTCGTCATTTGAATACATTCAAAATTTATATTCTGCATTAGGTTTTGTTGAATTTCCCCCTTTTATATTCTTTTATATTTTATATTTTATATTTTATCTAACTTATATATATGACTGGCCACTTAAAGATTAAAGATTTAAATTTATTGAAATACTCAGATTAATCGTTGAGAATTTCTAGAGGACGCTCCAAATTTATTTTATAAGCAACAATAGCAAGAGTAATAAACTAGAACCCTACATACAATAATTAAAATCAAATATTAATGAATAATTACTAATAATGATAAATAATAATTATATAATAATAAACTAAGAAATAAGAGATATAAAAATAATAATAATTAAAAAATTTATTATGATTTTGTCAATTATCCTCATCATGTGATTATTATTATTTATTTATGTTATTATTATTATTAATTATTATTATTTATTATTATATAAAATATATTTTATTATTATTATTATTATTATATACATTATTATTTATTAAATTATTTATTGAATTATATTTATATTATTATTTAAAAGCTCAAAATAAAGTGAATTATCATCTAGCAATTGAAAATATTGTAAAAGTAAAGATAACCTTATTGAGGCTAGTTTCGAGTCATACAGATAAAATCATAAAACTATCTTGGAATGTAATATGATCATTTCGAAAAGATCTTTCAAAAAATTGAACATGTTTGGTTACAAATTTAGACCATTAAAATGTGCTTTCCACAAAAAACAAAAAAAATAAAAAATATTGAAAAAAAAAAAAAACTTTCATCCCAGCTTAATTAATTAAGCAAACAAGACTCGTAAAATCCACTATTTCTTAAGCGAGAAGTCCTCCTTGTGTCCTCTCTCGGAAGTCACTCTTTCTAGCGTCCTCAGAATCAAAATGAACATGTTCGAAAGATCATGTTAACAATACCGTTCTCCACCCGTAATAAATAAAGTTGAATCCTCTAGAAAATTGGTTCTGCCTTCAGCGCGGGATTTCTTACCCTCTAATAAAATAGAATATAATGGGAAGAAAATAGTAAATTGAATATTTTTTGGTGTAAATCACTTTTTTATTTTGTATTTAAGAACTAGACGGTCAGAGATTTTTTCGGTACAAATATCATGAAAAGATTTCATAACAAAATTCAATTTTAATAATACACTAACAAAATAAGGCTATTCAACTTAAATACAAATAGTATTATATACACAAACGAACATCATTATACTTCAATCAACCACACGCTCAGATATTAAAAAAAATAATAATTCCTACTACTTCTTATCTGAGCAAATATATTGAATAAATTATATTAAAAATTATATAATTTTAATATATCTTTAACTATACAAAATATTTTGGAAGAAGGAATAAAGTACTTTCTATTATATATACTCTACATGTAAATAAATATATATATTAATATAATTTAATTATATATGTATATAATATATTATATATATTAAATATATTATATATATCATTTAATATAGGAGGAAGTGAACATACATAAAAAATATCTCGGAGACGGGTGGTTGTTGAACGTAATTTTGGATAAGATATTCGAGTGTTAATATTAAACAGTATATATTTATAATAATAATACTACTTATATTCGATGTATTAATATTAAGAATATATATTTTTCTCTATATATTTACAATATAATATTCTGTGTGTGTGTGTTGTGTGTGCTATATGTAGTGTGTGTAGGATGTAGCGTAACCTATTTAACATAAACGAGAACATCAGCATAATCAAACATCAATTTAACAGTCTCAATTTTAAAGAAAGGACTTTGAGTCAAACTAAATAAATATTATATATATATATATATATATATATATATATAATATTATATTTTATATTATTATATATAATAATATATAATATATATATTATATATATATATAGATATACTATATATATAGTATAATATAATATTTTATATATATATATATATATATTATATATATATATTATAATATATATATTAATAATATAATATAATCATTATATTATAATATATATATATATATTGATAGTATATATATATTATATATATATATATATATAATATATTATTCTTGCTCTCTTAAAAGAAAATTATTTGATAACTTCTTCAGTTTAATTTATGTATAGCTATGATGAACACAGTTAATAATGCCAGATATGTTAATTTTTCCTTACCTATAGAATTAAAAAAATGGTTTGAACATTTTCAGAGTTGGAAAATATCTTTCTGGAATGCACGTTGCGATTGAGATTGATACAAAAGACCTTAACATTTCAATTGTGACTGTAAAAATCAAGCTTATTTACAAAATTTTCAAAATTTTTAATAGATATCTATGGAATTATTTTTCTAAGATTGGTAAGTATTGATCTGTGACTCACTATTTTCCTCTCTAGTTGGTTTGAAAAATCATCAAGAAAAGAAATTGCAATTGTTTTATTTCTTCTCTTTATACATTAATTTTGACACGCCTCATTCTCATTTCTTCATTTTACATTAATTCTAACATGAAACATTCTCATTTCTTCTTTAACAGAAAGCAGAAGTTAGGTTGCAACTTCTACAATGCTTGAAAATTTTTCAGCGATGTTTGTACGAAAATCATTCATAACAGCATCACATTTTCAATATGATTAAGAGCATTTGCTGTCACTAATGATGGAAATTTCATTGTAATTCATAATGGAAGAGTGTAGGAGAATAAATTTGAAATTGCAATTAAACTTTAAGCTTAATTAAACAAATTAATTAAACTAATTAATTAATTAACACTAATTAAACTAATTATTAAAGTAATTAAATTAAACTGATTATATTAATCTATTAAACTTAATTAACCTATTCGCCCGTGATTGTAGATTCCAAAAGATTTGAGGTTTTTAAAGAAGATTCAATATCTTGATCCTCCTAAATCAACTCTAAAATTTCAACAAATGCATTAAAAACTAGTCAAAATCGTAACAATCCATCATGATTTTCCACCCATCTTGTTTCGCATAATACGTGTTAGTTTTGTCCATTTTGCCTCTTGAAAAATCTTTCCTTTTATTTTTTTTTATTTTTTTACAGACAATAGAATTATTGGTATCCCAAACGTTTAATTAAGATGAATTTTTCATTAAAGTTTGTTTGTTTATCAGATGAGGACGAAGCCAAAGCCCAAAAGGAAGAATAAAGCTCATCATTCTCAACCCGGCCAGTTGTACGGAACAGACTTGGAAAAACCTCCGGTTTGTTATTGGCTAGAGTATGCTCTATACCATACTTTGAGCTAAATCGAGGGCGCTTTTATTATATGTAATTAAATATATTTCCGCCGTGTAAAAATCTATACGCAAAATTAATATGATCTAAGTTGTTTTCTAAAACTGAATGCACATAATATTCAGTTTCCTATGTGTGTAATGAACGTCAACATACGTGAATGGTCAACAACCAAATGACATAGTCCCACTACATATAGGCAAGGCTGCGCAGGATTAAATTTAAATTCGAAAAGCTTAAAGAATACAAACACATCCCTACAAACACTTACTCATCTCGAATCCTGGACTGTTGCAAAGCCATCATTCAACAGTTGTTCAATCAAATAAGATCATCTATTGGCTATTCTGAGAGGCTTGTCTAGACAGAAATAGATCATTGTTTGACAGTATGCCGCCTAACCTATGATTTTCTACTTTGAAAGACTTATCAGAATCAACAAGCTCACGGTAATATCTCCTTAAAGGAGAGCCGGACAAAAATGTGTTGTAATATTCCAATCATCTTCTTATATATCCTTTTTATATTTTTATCTCTTTTTTAATTCCTATAACGAATTACAATCATAAGTCGTCTTTAAGATCTTATATAACCCTATTTTTTAGAAACTAATTAAAATCCTAAAGAACACGTACTTAAGACTAATTTATGAAACACTGAATGAAGCCCTAGTAGAGTACAGCACATAAATAAGGTATCACTCGAATAAATGAATAAAGTTCCTTAATATTAAGTTCTACGTGGAGTTCCACAGGCCAGTAATGGTTGCAACTCACTCCTTTTCATAATTTAATTTGTAACTGTAATATAGGATATGGGTGATGAAAGAATCAAGAGGTAAGACCTGTAAGTAAGGCCTAAGGATCCGTGTTAGAACTGTTTTGCAGAATGAGGTGGCCATGCCTAATTAAACGCTGATAGTAAGTTAGCAAAATAACGAAGAATCCCCGGAGTCAACTGTGCAGGGAGCGCGGCGCTCACCCCCCTGGTAATTAACCTTCAGGGGTCCGTTTCCCTCGAGTGATCTTTAATTGGAAGCCAATTCATCCCGGTAAAGTACCACATATTTTGAGTGGCTATTCTCTAGGAGGGGTACATTTTATCGGGGTTGCCTAAGTTATTTTGTATTTTAGGGCTGGTCCCCCCTGGGGTCCCTTATTTTGCTGTTCTAACCGCACTTTCACTACTTATATTCTCCGCCCCATGTACGGGACAGATCTGTACGATGTGTGCCGTGAGCACATGTGCTCAAATAAGAAGTAATCTTATTCATTGAAGCGTTTTTTATCCTCGAGTTTACCTGAAAACATCCCCTTTGCCTTCGAGTTCGCCTATCCTTAAGGAAATAACATTTTTGTGAACATATCTTTATATTAATTATACCTCGTTTTAGTTTCCCGTCATCACCGAAGTATGTCCATGTGAACAGAGGTTTCCAGCATCTTTTCTGGATTTATTTTATGGGCTAACTACCTATTGTCATTACTAATGTAACCACTTATACCTCCCCCCCTTCCTGCTATCTATACCCGTTACGTATGCGTAAGCCGCTATACAAAGGGTGGCGTACCACGAATTAATCCATGAATAGTAGCTGTAGCACTGTACTTTATGAAAGTATGCTGAGCTAACTTCAAAGGCTAATTTTCATGAACGTTAGCTGAAACCGGAGTACTGGAAGGCCAAACGAGAACGCGAATCCGCCAGCACGAAAACGGAGACGCGAGCGCCCGCAGGCGACAATATTACGTGACGCGCGCAGACCGAACGTCTGCCTAAATATTTCGTGGTTATTGTTGAAAAATTTCATATAATAACTGGGTGCGGATCGAGGATAGTGTTTAGTGATCAGTATATATATATATATATATATATAATATATATATATTATAATATAGTATATTAATATATCTATAATATATATATATAATATATATATATATATATATATATATATACTTATATAATTCATTTTGTTTTTTACTAAAAAAATTATGCTTTCAAAATTAATTAACGTAAAAATTGTACGTTTTACATACGCCTTAAATGCAGTAAATCAGTAAATCAAATCCACCATCCAACCACCCTTCTAAACAAGCTATGATCTATTGATTCTATTGATCTATTGGATTCATGTCATTATTTTTATTAAAATGTTATATTTACATACCTAAAAGGCGTAATCTAGTAAATCAAACCACATTCCAACCACCCTCCTAACCCAGCTTGATCTACTGATCTATTTGAATAGCATCTGATTTTTTATTAAGATTGGGTTATGTTTTTACTGACCCTAAAAAGCAGTAAAAGGCGTTGCCGCACAGGATGGGGGTCCCCCCTCGTCACGCCGCTCCTGGCGAACACGTCTTATGTTTTTACGTCTTTAGGGTACGTAAAAACGTGTTTTTTTACTACTTACTCCTAAGGACGTAAAGACGTTGCGCAAGCTGTACAGAGGACACCCATCCTACCATCTGAGCGATACCTGTGTAACCGATTTAAGGCACTAACGTCTAAATTTTTGTTTCTGTTACAATAATGAAAAAAAAATATGTATGAATGAAATAATTTAAATATACCTAGGCTAGGATATCAAATAAGGTCTTTACATTAATTAACTCGAGGTAGGCGAGTTATTATATAAATATATTGTATATTTGGAAAGTAATTTTGCTATTTCTCGTTACATTAAAAAAAAAAGAAATGTTAATACGGAAAGGATATAACTTATTTTAATAGTGTAACGGTATATATGACGCCTAACATCATCACCTAAGCCGAACAGACACTGCGATACCTATCAAACACGCTATAACCCAACAACGATCATCAGCGAACAACAACAACAACCGAGTAATTAATGTTTTGAGTCTGCTCTGTATCTGAATATATAATATCTATATCGATCCACTTTTTAAGCAGGTAAAATTTTAAGTTATATAAAACCACTTTTATTAGTTTGACAATTAAGTTCTAATCAGCATTATTTAATAGCAACATTAGCCTGAATTAAGTTTAACCAGGTTTAACAATAAACTAGTATAAAATTAGTTACTATTTATGAGAAATAATTTAAATGTAAAAAAATAAAAATATTAATATAGTATATATAATATATATAAATATATATAATATATATATATAGTAATATTAACATATATATAAAGTAGTATATATATATATATATAAAAAGAATGAAATAGAACGAAGTCTCACAGAGATATCGTGACTTACAGGATTTTGATATATGTTTCAGTACTTCGCTAATTCTTGAGTCTGAGAGGACGCACTTTTATGCGTTCACCGGTGGAATACAAATGATGATGTGATGAAGTAAAAGTGGGGTATAGAATCTGAAAAAGCAGATAGAAGATGGAGGGTAACACGCACCAAAAAACTTGCATTTCGACTTACTCTATCAATCCAGTGTACAAAGTTATTATTTGAGTCGTAGATGTCTTATATTTTTAAACTTATTCAAAATGGTGAGATATTGTCTAAAGTTTTTGTTTTAAACCGTTTTCTTTTCAGGTTTTGCATAAAAACATTGTTATGTCGGCGCAGGAAAGCCAGGAAAGCATAAATAACCATCTCGCAAACCAAACCTGTCCATATATAACTGAGTATTTTAACTGCTTTAACATATTTTTACTATAACACTGATTTACTGTTTTATATGTCCTAGCAGATACAAGCATTTAACTGAACACGCATTTAATGAAAAGAGGTATAACATTGGTAGCTGTAGTAGAAGTAATAGTAGTAGTAGTGTAGTAGTATAATGAACAAGACGTAGTAGTAGTAGTAGTAGTAGTAGTCAGTAGTAGTAGTAAGTAGTAGTGTAAACATGGCTATGAATGAGAAGGAACGGTATAGTGTGTAAAGATAAGTTAAAAAAAGAAAGAAAACAAGTTGCAGATAGAAGAAGAAGATGAATATTTACAGGGAATACATTAAAAGATAACAAGAAGAAAGAAAGACGAAGAAGATGAACAAGTAGTTAAGTAAAAAAGAAGAAGAAGAAGAAGAAGAATACTTAATTTCTAGACCTCAAGCGTAAAAATATTAATATAGATGGTGGTGGTGTAGTAGTAGTAGTGGTAGTAGTAGTAGTGCTCGTAGTAACATTTTAAGTTATAGTAGTAGTAGTAGATGAATCATAAAAAGATATTTGTTATTCAATTAAAATAAATATTATTCGTTTTCCTCTACTTTTAACTTGATATTTAAATATATAATTATATATATATATAGTATATTAAATATATATATATAAGTATAGAGTAAAATAATTAAATATAATAATATAATATCAATAATAATCATATATAATAACATATATATATAATATTATAATATATATATTATTAATATTAATATAATTATATATACTATATTAAAATTAAATATTTATATATATTATATAATTAATTAATAATAGTATATAGTATATAAATAATTTTAACACCACATACAACACCACAACAAAATACCGAAGGAAAGAGCATCAAAAAACAGAAAACTAGGTCCCCTGTATATTCTTTATACAAATTATGGAAGCGGAGAAATAAGGAAAGTTGACATTAAATCAAAAATCGTCTCAGATGAATCTCAACCATTGACCGAATACGTTGCTAACCATAATTATTATGTAACAATAGCTATGATTTTTCAGATTTAGATATAATTCAATCAAAGTTCACTTATTTTTTAAAGTTAGTACGTTCGAAACATTTCAGTAAAATACAACGTATTATGTTTTTACTGACACATAAAAGGTACTTAAGCAGTTCGGAAAGGGCAAATAAGCCCTCAACCCCCCTGCATGGGTCCAATCCCAACCCTCTAATGCTCTACCGACCTCATGCTTTAATGTTAAATTATAGCTTTAACGTCCTGTTTGTGCCCCCATTTGCATGAAAATAAGCAGCATATATAATAATAGGATTCTTACTTACCCCTACAGCAAGAAGACTGGAACCAGAAGTTAAAAAGAATCTATGATTTACTTAAGGTATGTTACATCTAAACATATAAGCTACGAATTGGAACTACAGAGTCGCGTATAGTTGTATAGGGGATAGTGTAGTATAATAGTAAAGTAGTTAGCAGCAGTAGTCAGTAGTAGTAGTAAGTAGCTAGAAATAGTAGTAGTAGCAGCATTTACAGTAGTAGCAGTAATAGATATTTAATAGCAGTAAAGTAGTAGTAGTAGTATATGGCCAAGAGGATTATATCCAGAGTAAGTGAAGTAGTAGTAGTAGTAGTAGTAAGGTAGTAGTATAGTAGTTATGATAGTAGTATGTAGTAAGTGTAGTATTATTCTTATTATAAACTTATTACTGATTAAATAAGTCACCTTCCAACTGCTAAATTCAATAACTCGAACATTTAGGAATCTTCAAATGCTTTTGAGCACAATTCCACATTTATATAATAAAGTTTTCCAAACTGAAACAACTTCGAATTCACTAAAAGCTAGACACTTAAACTAATCTAATTCGTAATTAGTGAAATGACAGTCCCTAACTGTGATTGGATTCCGTTAAGGCCTAAATCACAGTGAACAGATTGTTTGATAAGAGGATCCAGAAAATCAAATAGATAATGCTAAAGAGAAGATCCAATTAGAATTAATTCTCTGGTTCAGGAGCCTGAGTGGGAGCCGGACTGGAAGTCTGGCTTCAGACGCCGGGTCTGAATCGCGCGAAACAGTCGCAAATATTTTAACGCGTACTAACGCTAGTACGTTCACATATTTTCTACCTTTGAGATGTATTATATGGGGACGAAAAAATGGTGAACATATATTTAAAAATATATATATACTAATATGATATATAGTAATTAGTATATTATATAGTATAATTCAATATATAGAATATATTATTATATATATATATATTATAATATATTAATATATATAATAAATATATAATATATATATATATAGTATATAATAGTATATATAATAGTACTTCCACCAAGCCCCTCTGGTAGATTAACGATGACCTGTCAGGTGTAGCTCTCGCAGAAACCTGCTCAAGTGGTTTTCTATCTTCGTACATTTCTTCTCCCTCCTACCACCACTGGCGATAAGCAGCTCACCTGCTGGGGACGTTCATGTTATTGCGAGCATTACTTCCACCGCGTCCTTCCCAGCTTTCTTCGGCCTGCCAGCAGGTCTACTGCCCACGGGCATCCATTACAACAGCATTCCCCTCTGGTACAATTTCCGCTTTTCCATTCTCTTGATGTACCATACCATCTCTTAGTTGATCTGTATATATATATTAGTTATTGATCCATGTTCTCAGCTCGTCCGATTCCTGCACTTCAACCACTCTCTCTCATGTAACTCTATCAATCTAATATCTCTGCACCCTCAATCTCCGTCCGTCCCTCCATTCTTCCTGTTTGTGTTGTGGTTTCAGATGCCTAGCTTCCAAATCCATACACTAGTACGGTCTCAGTATGTGTTTGTAACAATCACCCAATCACTTCTTTTTGGTATAGCTGTTTCTTTCATTACTGTATGTACTATCTCCCTCCCTGGCTCTCCTCACACCTCCATGATCTATCACCCCCAAGTATTTGAATTTATCCATCGCTAACCGTCCTCTTCTCTAGATCTATATTGAAATGTTCAGTTTTGTCTTATCCTAAGGCTATTTCTCATTACAGATTCGTACTTCTATCTTCCGTATTCCATCTTTCATACCTATTTCACCAATTTGGGCATTCCGATTCTGTTCAACATTTAAGTGCAGTCGGTCCCCTCGCATGCCTACCAAGCTGCCTCTCTCTATGTGTAACGTAAAGGTGTGTGCTCATTGTCCCCCTGTCTACACATGCTCTTAAAGTCCGTAATCCATGTTAATATGAATAGCAGAAAGCAAGAACCAACTGTTGCCCACCAAATAACTCATTGTGAGCTATCCTCATATCTTTACTTCTACCCTTATGCTTTATTGTCTTTGTACCGGCTGTTGTGTTCACCCTTGTTCATTGTGGGCTTTGTAATTTTTTGTGGTACTTATCATACTCTTCTCGTCACCAGTGCTACCCAATAGCCTTTTCCTTATTCAATCCTATCAACGCTTTTTTCAATAAAGTCCAACAAACGCCACTCTGTCCCTAATTATTCCTATTCTATTGTTTTTCTATCAACAAGTTAATATATATATATATATGTATTATAATATATATATATATATATATATATTAAGTATAAATTATACGTATATATAGTTAAATATATATATATATATATACTATTTTAATATATATATATATATATATACGATATAATATATATATATATATAACCAATTTTTTAATAAAAATAAAATTAAATAATATATTATATAAACTATTAATTTCTAATAATTAAATTAATATTATATATTAAAGTATAATAAATAATAATAGTACTACTATATATTATATATATTTATATATTATAGTTATATATATATTAAATTTATATAATATATATATACGTATGATATATATATATATATATATAATATAATAAATATATATATATATATATATATATATACTATATTATATTATATATATATATATATATATATATTATATATATATATATTATATATATAATATATATATATATATATTATATGCTATAAAAATACTATATATTATATATATAATATAATATCATATATATATATATATATATATATGTAATTTAAATATATATATAAAATTATATTATATTATTATATTTAATATTACTTAATGAATACAGTATATAATATATAATATAATAAGAATATATTATTATATTATTATAATATGATGAAGTAAATATATATAATATATATATATAATAGTTATATATTATATATATATATATATCCTATTAATACATATTAAAATAATTAAAAATATATAACTGTAACATATATTGTATATATATAGTAGTATATATATTATATATTATACTATATATTTATACTATTATATATATAAATATTATATTAATATATTAAATATATTAGTTTATTATTGTATGATACTATCTCGTACTAATTGGTATATAGTATAATTATATATTTAACATCCGTACATTTTTTCTGCCCATATAAGACATCTCAAAGATAAGAACAATCATTTGGAAACGTTCTTGCGTAGTAAATTGCGACTGTTTCGCGCGACTTAGACCCGCTTCTGGAGCCAGACTTCCCAAGTCGCGGCTCCCCTGCAGGCTCCCTGAACCAGAGCATAGAATGACTCATCTTCTTCTTCAACTATCTATGTTTTGGGACCTCTTATCAAACAACTCCTTCACTGTGATAGCGACTAACGGAAACCAATCCACAGTCGGGATTTCATTCACACTGATACAAATTAAGACTTAGTTTGTAATCTAGACTTTAGTGATTCGGAAAGTTGTTTCAAAAGTGGACAAAATCGTTTATATTAAATGTTTACTAATTTAAGTTTACGTGTTTAAAGCTATAGTGAAAAATATAAAATTGTATCGATTGAAATAGAGTTTGGATGACATACTTAATAGTAATAAGTTTCTTACAACTACTACTACTACAACTACTACTATACTACTCTACTAACTTACTTACTAAACTACATAAGCCATTACTACTCTACTTAACTACACTACATTAACATTATGCTACTTAACTACGACCACTGGCTACTACTACTATTAACTCTAATAGTCATTGTGTACTAATCTTACTATAATAACTAACTACTACTACTAGATTCATCACTCACTACTTACTACTAACATACTACCTACTACTAATACGCTATAGCTACTGCTACTACTTGCTACACTATCGCTACACTGTTATACGGACTCTGTATCCAATAATCAAAATGATTGTTCATAACAGACATTCAGTAAATTATCGATTATGATACATCTTATTTATACTTCATTAAGAGTTCCAAGTTTTACTGCTGCGTAGGTAAGTAGAATCTTTAATTATTTTAATTATATACTAAGTTTATTTTTCATGAAAATGAGGGTTCGCAACATACATAGAAGTAAAGGGCTATATAAAAATACCTTACGCACGCAGTAAAGGCATGGTCGGAGAGGAAGGGCGCATCCGGACCCATGCAGGGAGGGGGGCTATTTGCCCCGACAAACTGCTTTAAGTCCTTATGGTCAGTAAAAATGTGTTTTTACACACCCTAAAACTTATACTAAAGCATACAAAAAAAAACAGTGTATCTTTTTTAAAATTCACAGGTTATATGTCCAATCTGCGAACTAGAATAAATCCATAGACCTATGAATTATGAGAAATTAAATTTATTGTATGTGGAGGAAAAATGAAAGTATCCTTCTCAATTTAGCCCTTAGATGAATTCTTAGGACCAAAAACCTAACGTAAACATATACCATACTTAACCATATGTCAAACATATACTCATAACCCAAGAACTTTAACTTACTTATCAGTCTACGACTTATAAATCGAACGTATCCTAAAATAGTTTTGACGCTAATAAACGTTCAGTATAACCTTAATGTACATTCAAATCATTACCTAACACGTAATGTTCTCTTGTATGAGTTCCGCCCGAGACATCGTATGGATAAGAAAAGATAAAATTCAATGTTTAACATAAAGATCATTTTATATTTAATGTTTCAAGATTTCCAGTGATAGTTTTTTTTGTTGTTTATCCCTCAATTCTTTTGTAGTATTTATAAGTGTTAAAAGTTAGTATAATTAATATTAGCCCTATAGTTCATAATTATCATTATTATAATGATTGTTATGTGCAGTGAGTTATAAGTTTATTGTATTACTTTGATTATATACATATAACCTATATCTTCTCAATTATTACTATCATCTTACCCATTGATAGGTTATCTAACTAACTACTACTTCTACTACTAATACCACTACTATTAATTTTTATTAATGAACTCTAAAAACTTGAAAATACTAGTTATATAATAGTTAAAAACAAGTAAAAGCAGTACCCAAAAATTACATAATTACGGTATATAAGTCGAAGTAAGTTTGGGAGCGGAGTATACTACATTGGGTAGTATTGCGTATATTTATGTTTTACTGTGCTTTAGGGTCAGAAAAACATTGTTTTTTATAATTGAATAAAATATTTGTATACCTTGTATTAATATAAAATCTTTGAAAAAACAAAAACTTAATTAAACAATGAATACAAAAGTTTTCATACAAATATAAATTAATAAAGAAATTACTATTACTAACATATATCAAATTAATATAATAAAACTTATACCATCACTAATACCAAAAACATTCACCAGTCTTTTGTAATACAAAATACCAATACGCTTTTTGAAAATAGATAATGATACGAAATAGTTTAACGAAACAAGGTTCCTACATGTGATAATTTTTTTACTAGGCAAATAAAGAAGATACACGTTCAAGTTAATGCGGCATACAATCGATTAACCTGATCATTGGACTGGCATCAGTCATTATCCTATGTCTCTATTTATTCTACCTCCAAACCACATACAAAATGCGAACACATAGAGACCTGTTAAATACACTATAAATATGAATAATCATACAACCGTGTACGACTATACCACTACTTTGGCTATTCATAATGTCAAGGAAAAGACGAAGCGCTTTCAATGGATAATTAATGGAAAGAAAGAGATCTTAATCTCGTATCGAAGACTTCCAGGTAGAAGACATGAAAATGTTACAAATCTGTTAGGATAGAGAGAATAAAAACGATCAAAATTATGAGGTAACGAGTTACAGGGATATGTCCGGGAATTCATCGAACTACTCTATACCGTCACACTCATCTAGATATATAGAACTCGCTACAGAGTCCTATCACTTTTCCATCGATAATTCATTCAAAATGATCGTATAAAATAAATCAGAAAAAAATTACTGATTAATTAGATCTTATGAATTTATCCATGCCTTATAATAGCATTTCTGCCATATCTTTTAATAGATAGTACACTATCGTCCGATCCTATATTGTAAAGTGTCAACTAATATATAATAAATGCGTCTGAAAAGGTGTCCTATTATAAATTAAAAAGTACACTTTACACCAATAAAGATAATTATTCTGTTCATTCTATATAAATTATATAATATTCAAAGCAATATTGACTCGTATAATACGCTAATGGTTTAATAAAATGACATATCAGGTGAAAAAATGATGGTGACTCATAATAAATCGTTGTTGTGACAGATAAAGACGTAAAGACAATTAAAAAGATCATATAAAAGACGGTAATACAAGACTTTACTAGCGAGGGTGAGGATGAGGAGGTCACCATATCTGTAGCAGTCTTGCTGCAAACCGTCTTATACTGTGCTTAGGAGTAGTTAAAAACCGATTTCATTATTAAGTACGATAACTCACATAATTGAGGATGATATAAGACGTAAAAAACAATGTAAAGACGTATTCGTACAAAGAGGGCTGTGAAGCGGAGATATAGATGCTCACATTATGACAGCATTTAATGACAGTGAAACACTTATATTATTGATAATACTGACTAGGAGTATGCATAAAACGATAATCAATTAATTGATAATAAAATATGACTTGAATCAATAGATCAATAAGATCATAGATCATAGCTGGTTAGAAGGGTGGTTGGATGGTTAGTATTCGATTACTGATTATTATACAATTGCAATAAATATTTTCTTAAGTCTGTTTAAAAATATAAAACAATTATATTAAAAAAATTTGACTTGAACCTAATGGGAATAGCTCAAGATCAAAAATTTAAGATTATAATTATGAGAAACTGAATCTCACTCTAGATAATCAATATAATAAGCTGGTTAGGAGCGTGTTGGAAAATGGTAGGTTTGATATACTGATTTATAACTAATTAGACTATTAGTCTAAGATTAAAGTACAAAATATTTTACGTATATATATAAAAAATATATAAATATATTATATAAATATGAAAACGCAATTAATACAATAAATGAATTTTTAGTAAAATTAAACAAAAATAGAATTAAATATAATGAAAGAAATATACCATAATAGTAGAAACGAAAGGATAATACATAATAATATATATAATGTATATATTTATAATTTATTAAATATCTAGATATCTACTAATATATATATTATATATATCTACGAATATATTTTATATATGTAACAAGCGTTTAAAGAATATTAGATATTATATGATATAGCCACCTACGAGACTATCCTAAACACTGAACGTTCAAGCCCCGCACTCACTATTATTATATTAGAAATTAATATTACTCAACCACAAACTATATACCATGTACGAATATGTATTTGCGAGTTAAGACTAATGGCTAGCGGTAAATGTATATTAATTTAGCGCCTGCGGGCCGGGCGCTTAGTATAGAGCTGTAATTTGGTTATTTCGCGTACCGGTAAGCGGAGGCTAACGCGTTTACGGCACTGAGTGCCAGTACTTAAGAGGTTGTATAATACCATGAGCCAGCCTTCCAGTCGCGGCTCAGACTTTCATGAAAAGTAGCCTTGATAGATAGTAACTCAGCTTACTTTCTATTGGACGTTGACTGTAATGATTATATAATCGCACCCTTGTATACGGCGGCTACGCATCGTAACACTGGGTATTATGTAATTGAGCAGAGCTGGAGAGAAACGGGGATTGAGTTTAACCAATATGAACACTCTAAAAGATATACATTCTGGGTTAGCAAGAAAGCGTAGTCGAGCCCTCTGGATAGATAAATGGTAGGTAAGTCACCAGATGTACCATGAGAAAAATTGAGGTGATAGAGGTGAGAATAAATACGAGCTAGTAGAATACAGTGCATTAGAGCATGAGTGCTCACTTAAGCACCACACACACTGCAAACTCTACGTAATACAGTGCAAATGAATAGTAAAAAATAGAGTGAGGTCCTCACAATAGTGGGGTAATACAGCCCCTAAATAATGAAATAATGGCTATCCTAATCCAGTATTGTATGAAAAAGTGTAACGTCCTGATGGTTCAAGCAACCGTGCAGTTAGTGAGTAAAGTGTCCAACATATCATGCTATTCAGGGTGATGAAGATAAACTAGCTGCTGAATTGATCATGGAGCAGTGAGCCCTGGCCCTAGACCCTAATAATGACGACTTACGATTAACATATTTGAGGGTAGGGGATGAAAAAAATTAATGGCTAAGATGATAGGATAGTAAAGCAATCGACTCAATGGTAAAGTACATAGAGTCCCAATGTAGTATGGTCTAAGTAAAAGTATATATATATTATTTACATAGTTCTCACTAATCACTCACGTACATGGGGAATCAATAGAAATCGTATATATGGGCCACCCAGGGTGAAACCATAGCCTCCAGGGTTAAGTTAGCCTACCAGACACGATAAAAGTACTATTATCACCAAATTAGTAATAGCAACTACCTATAGGTGAGGTAATACGTGCCCATAAATATCAACTCAGTAGAAAGAACGCTGAGTACAGCGGTATTCACCTGGATAACCGCTTTTGAATGGAATCACTCATAATTATTACTACTGCTGAAGATAGATTATGCATTTTGCACGCTAAAGGATAGAATACTGTAAGATAGTTTGAAGAAAATTATGTATATAAGATAACATAATAAAATATTACAGGGTTTGGTAGAGTAACCGAAATAGGAGTGGATTAATGATAGGAATAAATTTAGTAAAAAAGTAATAAGAGGTGATGGTTAAGTTAGAGAGAAGTGAAGGCAGAGGTCACTCATTACTGACGGTTGTAAGAAAAAATGTTGACTAATGAGGTGAATGTTATAAAAATAAAATTGGAATAAGAAACTTAAAGTTGTAATATTTATCAGAATTAGAAGAAACAATAGTATCTGCACTTTAAAATATTTAGCGAATAATTATGATTGATGAAAGTAAGGGGTATCGTAATTAGAGTGACAAAGTGTGGTAGAGTAATATAAGCTAATTAATTACGGTATCTGAAGCTTGGTCCTTTTTATCACTCAATCTGCAAGAATTAAACATCTCCTTTGGTGCCACCTACAGCAGAAAGTCTAGCGCATCTTGCACGACGATGTCTCTTATGGCCATCGGTATAGCACTTTAGAATTGCTATAAAGGGCACAACATGTAATAAATATACATCTCGGTGCAAATGGTTCCATGGAGCTATCTCATGAGTTAAATACACTAGGTAGGGTGTCAACCTTCAATGAAACTAGGATACTCTCGTCCATTTGGCCTCTAAAATAGTTCTCCCAGAAGCTCTCAGGAGGTTTGTGCTTCTAGGGCTCTATTCCAACGCGGTCAGAAGTTTACAAGCAAATAGTAATAGCTGCAAACCCGTCGCCCTAATGATGTTGAAGATATGTCTACTAATTTCGTAAAGAGCGGTGAAAATTCAAATCAATGGCTGTGTGATTTAAATACCATCTTATCAAGTATGGGCGCAAAATACACCTATAGGACATATTTTGTATATATTTCAGTATGAATTAATCTTATGGCGTGAGTTTAATTATGTGAGAAAGAACATTTGATAAAAAATGATTATAATGACAAATGAAACTTGGTGTACGAATTTGCTTGGACGTGAAGAATAAAGGTCATATATAAATAGTTGAAGATGAGACCAAAACGAAAGATAGTAATTGAAGAATGGCTTAAGTTAAATAGAAAAGGATGTAGGTGATTATAGTCAGGTTCAGGGATGAATACAGACTAAAATTAACGAGTATATCCACATGATGATAAGAGTCTCGTCACGCGGTGATTTTAGTGTCTCTAAGGTATTTATAATAAGTCGATCTTTTATCTAATTAAGTCACTTAAATTGAGAGGATGGATAATATCGGGAATTATTATTTTCAACTTATGTTTTATGCCTTTATTATTTAAAACTATAATCTTATTCATTCCCGGAGATACATAGTTGCGCACCCTAAAATAGTGAATAACCACCATCATCTATGGGAAGTGAAAGTGAGTATATTAATATATATCTATATTAAATCTATAAAAATAATCATATATTTTAATATATATATATATATAATTTAATTATTAATATAGTAATATAATATATATTAATATATTAAAATTAATATATTAAATATATATATAATAATACGGGAATCTTAATATATATTATTAATATATTTTAATATATTTAATAAATATTATATATATATTAATTATTAATCTTAATATTAAATTAATGATATCCCTGTATACTAGATATACTATTATATATAATAATATATATAATATTATATATATATATATGATATATATTATTATATATTACAGTAAGTATATAGTGAATTCGTCATTATTAGGTTCCTGAGGGGAGGATGAATATCAAAATGGGCGAATATCAAAAGCTGTCAACAAAGAACGCGTATTGAATAAAATAAAGGAAAAAAATGGTGAGAAGCTCATTCAGCATAGGTATCTTGAGATGGTGTGAGATATATAGGTAAAATATGTTGTACAGAAGGAGAGCGTATAATAATATAGGAGTGGAGAATGGCTAGTAGACTAATAGTATGTGTTAATATAAATATAAGTTTAGTACTGAGGAGTAGGTTAGAGGATAACCATAACAGGATTTGGGAGAGATGGTTTGTTTATGAGTATTATCCGTATCTGTTAATAAGACGGGAATACGGGGATATAGGATGAATGTGAGGAATTATAGAGGTATATAAATTATGGTATATTAACGTTAGTAGGTATGAGGACTGATTCGTAGAGATGATTATATAATATATACTGATTTGAGCAGAGACGTGAGAGGTTTAGACGAGTGGAGAGTGGGAGGAGATAAGATTACCAAGGGAGAGATTAGGGAGAGGAGTAGTGTGTATGGAACCAGGTTTATTACACTATAAAAGATTGCATTGAGTATGGATAAAAGTAATAAAAATTAAAGAAGAGGAAAATATAGGGAAGTGATAGTGGAGTTATTTTTTATTAAGATATTAGAAGAAAAGCATAATGATATAGAAGTGATAAGCGGGTTAATTGTGGAGGGTTGTTGGAGGAAATATAGGGAGTAGGGGGAGAAATTATAGGCTAAAGAGTATTATCAGGTAGCCTTTCATAGGAAGTTTAATGTAATGAATGTGTGTGAAGAGTGTAGGAGGTAGTGAGAAGGTGAGATGTTGTGGGTGGGGTGAGAGGGTTGATGAGAGCAGGGGTGTGTAATGTCGCCGTGGCTATTCAATTTGTGTAATTATAAGGAGAGTGATATTGCAGAGAGGCATAGAGTGAGGTAGGGGGAAGAGGGGAGTGGAAATTGAGATGAAATGGGAAATGGATAGAAGAGGAAGTGAACATGATACTGTTTGCTAATGATACTCTGCCGTAGTGGCGAAGAACGCGGAAGGGCTGAGGTTTTTGGTAGGGGAGTTTGAGAGAATGTGTGGACAAAAGGGGCTTAAAATAAATCCAG
>JABUQX010078481.1:2500-5000 GCA_015478945.1 Trachelipus rathkii
CATGCCCTAGTGAAAATGTGAAAAAGAATTTGCCCTCTGATATTACTGTCGCCCAGTGTTCATTCAACAATCAGAAGAATGCTGCACTATAGAGATAAGAAATGTGACATTTATAAGATACCGTGCAAAGACTATGATTCAGTTTACACTTGGTGGAGAAAAACCTCGGAAAAAAATTTTTTTTCTAGAAGAATTACAGAACATAAATATGCATTAAACACCGGTGATGACAATTCTTCTTTACACCATCATCGCTTGAATCACAATCATATAATTTCTCACCTCACCCTTTCTCACCAATCTCCTGTAGATGCATGCATCTGTCAGTTGTTTTGAAAGAAACCTTTCCAACGTCTTTTGTCCATCCACATCTCAGACGCCTCCACATCCTGGACGCTCCTTCCTCTCTTCACCATCGCCGCGCTCACGTTGTCGCTCCATCTAACTTTAGGTCTTCCGACACTTCTTCTTCCCTCCGGTATCCATTCCAAATATCTTCTGGGCACTCGTTGATCCTCCATCCTCTTAACATGTCCGTACCACCGCAGCTGCCCCCTCTCCACAAGCTCCACCACGCTTCTCACTCCTAAATCCGCCCTAATCTCATCATTTCTCCTCCTGTCTCTTCTTGTCACTCCTCTGATCAGTCGCAACACGCGCATCTCGCACGCCTCCAACTTGCTCTTTGCTCTCGTATTAAGAGCCCATGCTTCATGCCCATACATCAGTATTGGTCTCATTATACTTGTTTATATCACCATCTTGACTCGTCTCGAAATTGCTCTTTCCTTTAACAACGGGAGTATCATTGCTACCGTCCCATTAAATTTCCCAATTCTCTTATTTAATTCCAACATTGTGTCGTTTTCCTCACCATAGTGCACCCCCAAATATTTAAACTGGTCCGTTTGTCTTAGTCTTTCTCCATTCAAACTTACCTCCAGGACATCTCCACCACCTCCATCTCCATCACCTCTGTCTTCCCTCGAATTTATCCTCAGACCCCTCTCTTCCAAACTCTCTTCCCCAAACCTCCAGAAAAAGTTTTGCGAGTTCTCTCTTGATTTTGTGCCAAAACAACACCAAGTCATCCGCGCATCCAAACATTTCATTCTCCACTCTGTTCCCCCACCGATCTCCCGCAAATGTCCATGTATATAATGAACAGAATTGGGGAGGAACAGGCACGCTCCTTCTTCACCCCCGTTGTGACATCAAACATTTTCCCTCACCGGACATAGTCTTTACTCTGCACTTACTCTCTAACATAAGTGCTTTTTTTTTTTTTTAAAATTTTCCCAGGTATTCCATACTCTTTTTTTTATTGTTTTCTTCTTCAAGTTCCCTCCACAAAACTCCCTTGGCACTATATCAAAAGCCTTTTCTAGGTCTACAAAAAAGTGCATATGTTTTCTATTAAATCCCAATTCTTTTCACTTATCATCTTCAAAGCGAACACCAGATTTATAGTCGATCCCCGGTCTGAAACCATGTTGCCACTCTTCTAGCTTATCTTCCACCACCTCTCTCAGTCTTCTCTCCAATATCCTTTCATAGGTCTTCGCAGGATGTGACATTAATGCAATCCCTCTATAGTTTCCACATTACGTTTTATCTCCTTTTTTATATATGGGGCAGATTGTTGCCCCTTACTCCCATTCACCAGCACCACCTTCACTCTCAAACACCTGTTCATCGATTTAACATCGTCTGTCCCTTCAACTCCCATTTCTTCAGCATCTCTTTGCAAAAATTCCATCTTCTCCCGCCGCCTTTCCACTCTTCATACCTCTCAACGCCAACATCATCTCCTCCTCCATGATCGACCACTCCTCCTCTCCCCCAGCCCCCAACAAATCAGGCTCTGGCAATCTCTCCTCCTCTACGCCCTCCACATTGTACAAATCCTCGAAGAATCTCTTCCACCTCTGGTTAATCTCCTTTGGTTTACTATTAAGGGACTCCGTTTCGTCCATTATAGCTATCGTGCCAATTGTGTCGAGCTTCCCTGCTATTCTTATGCATATTAAAGAACCAGCTTTCTTACGCCTGTCACATCTTTTTCCAAACTCGTTTCCGATTTTTCCCAGGTGTTTTCCTTTTCCATCTTTACTTTCTTCTGACTCTCCCGAGCCTCTACATATTCTCTTCTCTCCAATTCACCTCTCGTTTTTATCCATTTTCTAAAACATCTCATTTTCTCTTGTACAGCAGTTTTAACACGTTCCGTCCACCATGGTTTTTCTTCTTTTTTGTTTCCTCCTACCATTTTTATTTCCCATCCGTCCCTTTCTGGCTCTTTAAGCACCCCGCTTCCTTAAAAGGTGTTCCAGCATCCTCAACACTTGTCCCTCCTCTTCTTGCTGTCATTTTGTTTCTTATTTGCCGCTGATAGCTCTCTCTACATTATTTTTTTTTTTTGCATCTTTTGAGGTTACTATTTGCACTCTCTTTCTCATCTTTCTTGGAATGCAAAGTAGGTTTCTTTAATATCTTCCCC
>JABUQX010078481.1:10000-15000 GCA_015478945.1 Trachelipus rathkii
CACCTGTTCGTTTCTTTCGTGCATAATATTATATATATATATATATATATATTATATATATATATTACTTATATATAATATATTATATATATATATATATATATATATAATATATATATATATATATATAATATATATATATATATATATATTGAAGGTGTTAAATTCTGGTGTAAGTGGTTTGTCTTGAATAACCACCTTCAACTTAGATGATTATTAATAGATGAAATTTTGGATGTTGAAGAGAGTGAAGCGTTGTCACGATAAGTGGTGAGTTTCATCCCGGAGGCTGCTTAGGAATCATCAGTGGGGCTACCAGCCTCCTGCCCCAGACGTGCCACAGAACTCCCACCCCATGACAATGCCCGCGAGCAGCACCCCGCTCCCTCCGGGACCTGGAAGGAAGACGTCGGGTTGTAGAGCGAGTAGCTGTCAGGTGAGAGCGTGGTGTGCACACATTAAGGTCACTGAGAAGGCTTCGACCACTCTGTACTCTTACGTGGTTGGTCCGCACCTGCAGTGAGAGAAGCACGGTACAGGCGGCACAAAGATGAAGGTAATGACCAAACAGGAGTAGCGCCAGTAGAATAAATGACTTGATTGTTGCGTTGCGTTGATCTGATGCGCGTGTGCCACTCACTGCGCGACATGTCACTCTGCAGGATGCAACTAATTTGAAGGGGGTAAAGTGAGTTGTCTTGAGAACCACCTCAATAGAGGAATATTTGATGTTGAAGAGTTGATAAGCGTTGTCACGATAAAGTGGGGTTTCTTCCCAGAGGCTGCTTAGGTTTCATCAGTGGGGCTAGCAGCCTCCTTGCCCCAAACGCCACAATATATATATATATATATATATATATACTATATATTATTATATATATAATATATTATTAATATATAATATATATATATATATGCTATATATACTATATATCATATAATATATAATATATATATATATATATATATATATATTCAAACTTCAACGTTCCATTCTTAAAACATTTTGTCTTTCTTCAAAATGGATCTTTGAACAATACTTTTAATCATCAAATGATGGGCATGGTTGTGAGGATTTTGTAGAATTTCATGCTTTAATTCCTGCAGTCACTCTTGAAACAAGGTCAAGTGCTAACGAATACTCTTTCAAAATCCTAGCAAACTCAGAAAATTGTAACTCAATGTGCAGTTGCACAACTATTTTGCGTCACTAATTGTTTCACTGGTTTTATATTCATCTACAATCAACGTTTTCAAGAACCTAAAAACTACCGAAGGTTATTGTTGACGAGCTTCACAGTTATTTTTTTCCTTTATTGCTGTTTCAAGATATCTTCAACCATGCTCTTGGTATCCTCTTGGCTTATCTGGATAAAAGGAAAAAGGAAATGCTCTCTAACAGGATCTGTTTTCCTCCTAAACTTAACTTTCATGCACCTTCCTAAACCTGACATCTGTTCACAGAGTACTTGTCGATCAGAGAATGATTCGTCAAACGAAACCATAGTACTTTACGAATGTACCCCGGCAAATTCTGGAAGCAGTAAGTGCCATCAGGTGGAAGTTATTAAAGATGATACCCAGGATGACAGTCCACATGAGAGGTGTTTTTTATGACAGAAACAAAGACCGTCAAAAATTTTAGTGATCCAGGGAAACTGCCTAAATAGGGGTATTAGTTTCTCTGATGGTTCTTCCTGTGTCCTCGCAAAGCCAGGCTCTCAATCACAAGGAATTATATACAATGAAAGATTCTCGTCAAGATATAAAACGTTTTTCCTTCCCAATCTTTTTCTTAAATATTTAAGCAGGAGAGCTCTATAGAACGTTGCTTTCTAGGACCCGCACAAAGGATCGGATTCGGAACTTTTACCACACGAATCGACTACTCTACTGTTTGAGCCACAATAGCGACTGACATTCCCCGTCAAATTGACATCATTGGCTTTTGAATTTATCAGACTCGACTTCTTCCTCGAATTGCGATGCATTAATACTGTATCCACCTTCAGATTCTATCAAACTGCTGCACGGGCAGGTGACTCCATGAAAAATTGCGTATTGATTGCTCTGGGCTTTTCATGGAAGTCTTGAGCAAATTGCTGGACTTTGTTTTCCTCTATCTCTTTTGTTTTTTAGATCCAATTTCCTTCTTCTTCGGGAGGAAACGATATAATGCTCTGAAAAAAGAAATTCGATTTTTTAAGTTATGGTTTTTTGAGTTATAAATTCTTTTGCATTTCATAACTTCATTATGGCTCATTCCAATTAATTTCATAGATTTTACAGCATTTAATTTTACCTAATAACTTGTATGTCACTCGATAGTCATAAAGCAAATATGAAGATTTTGCTTCACTATCCAGGGATGTCTTATCTGACTTTAATTAATAGAAACTATTAGTAGGCGTCCAGGGCACGTACAGTATTTGCCATACCTTTGATACCCCACTTACAAATAAAATATAATATTCCAAATGTCACCCAACCAAAATAACATATTTCACTACATTTACAGCATATGAAATAAATCTGAATTGAATTTGCTAGATGTAAACTATTATTATTATTATTATTATTATTATTATTATTATTATTATTATTATTATTATTATTATTATTATTATTATTATTATTATTATTATTATTATTATTATTATTTTTTTTTTTATTATTTTATTTTATTATTATTATCATTATTATTATTATTATTATTTATTATTATTATTATTTATTATTATTATTATTTATTATTATTATTATTATTATTATTTATTATTATTATTATTAATTATTATTATTATTATTATTATATTATTAGTTATTATTATTATTATATTATTATTATTATTATTATTATTATTATTATTATTATTATTATTATTATTATTTATTATTATTATTATTATTATTATTATTATTATTATTATTATTATTATTATTATTATTATTATTATTATTATTATTATTATTATTATTATTATTATTATTATTTAGTTTGTGCATCGGAGGAACCGGAACCTTAATTATTCCATTGTGCACAAATTTATGGCAAATATACTTGGCGGTATCACTTTTTACCTTTGGAAGCGCTGGCAATTACGCCTTTCTGAACGTCGTGTTGACAGAACAGTTTGGAAAAAATTCCATTGCCACTACTTGGGGTTTTGTGAGAATGGTTCAAGGTATTTGCAGCTTCATCAATCCTCCGTTATTAGGTAATTATATTTATTTAATTCCGTTATTAAATATTAGTTTCCAAATCTGAAAATGTTCCCCCTCCTCCTTATCTGTCAAACATTTTTTAATCTTAATTATGAACTTTCCCTTTTGAATGTCACCTCCTCCAAGAGTCTCTTCCATTCATTGTCGTAATACCTTCTTGATCCGAATAAAATAAAGAATTCCTCTTACTTTTACACCACATAAACCGTAATTTAATATTATCCACTAACATTGACATGCACTTTGCTTTGGCAATGAGATTTAATTTTCCTACAATATCATATTCGTATTTATCAACTTTTAAAGTAATTTTACTATTCATTGTCCCCAATTAAATCTCACCATTTTATGAGAAACAAACTTCACATTTATATTACATAAAAGTAAATGTACCCATGCACATACCTGTAATTGTTTCACATAGACTTTTATTTATAAAAGTCTATCTCATTTTTGTGTATTATTTAACAACAGTTGAGTGTGCACTACTCAACTGAAGCTCATTAGTATCTTAAATTTGTAGATGACCAATTTCATTATACGTATATTTCAGGAGCAATCGTAGATGCAAGCAAGAGTTATACGCCTAACTTCATGGTGATGGGAGGAGGAATGTTTTTGTCAGGAATTATTTTAATCTTTGAATCTCTAGTCATTAAATTAACCAAGTCTTCTGTCGTAATAACTTAACATTTTGCACAAGGCTCTAAAACCAACTTTACTATATGATGTATCTATAATTAAATATACTATCATAGGAAACAAATTTAGCAGCAGAAAAACGTCGCAGTTATTAATAAAAAAAAAATATGATAAAACAAAAATTCCAGTATTGATGATACGGATATAAAATATTATTATTAAATTTGATATCTTATAAAGGCTGTATTATAGCAGGGATTGTTTACTCAAATAAGCACATAATATTTTTGCCTTTTAAGGAGACAGTGTGCATCCGTAACCAATATTTAATTGTAATTTTGGTTTAATTAATAAATATTTTACCATTTATTTCCTCATTTATTTATTTATTTATTTGTTCATACAAATCAATTAAACTTATCTGTGTGTTTATATATTTTCTGAACTAATAAAATATTATTTCATGGATTCGGAAAACACCCACACACATACAACAGTCACAGCTTTACCCCAATATGCCACGACTCTGTGACTAATATCTAAAGTAGGAATCTAATAAATTTATAAGTTCAAGGAAAAAAACTACATGTCAGAAAAGAAACAGAAAATCTAAAGATTTTTAAAGCATAAATGTCTCCTATAGCTTTATTATTCAGCAAAATCTTAGTGAGCTACAAGATCTTTTCCAGATGTTACACTAAAAGTTCTAATTGGTAGGAGGAGCCAAAATTAGGGAAATCTGGAAAGAAAAGTGGAGAGGATGACCAGGACTACAATTAATTTTTGAAAAGGCCAAACGGAATTAATTTATTTTCTCAGCTTTTACCTTAAATGAAAAATTAAAGGATAAAATCGTCCAGCTCAATTGATAGAGATCACGGTGCTTAAGCGGATATATTAAAAATGATGAGGAAAATATGCTGGATGAACTATATTATCTGTTGTAGCAGAGTCGTCTGTAGCTTCGTTTCTAGGAATAGACAATATAATGTTTACAACTTTTTAAGAGTTAAAATCTACGACAGAACCATCTTAGCTCAAGATGACAAGTACGTAAATACTTGGATGTTCATATCATTAGCAATTTTATCAGATCAAAGCTAAGATTTAGTATATAAAAAAAATGACGCAAG
>JABUQX010078481.1:20000-30449 GCA_015478945.1 Trachelipus rathkii
TTGAAGATTTTGTGAACGCTTTCATGAATTTTCTCAAAGAAGTTTCAAGAACAGTTGCAAAATTACCTTTGGTGGCTGCAATGATAATTAAAATGAATAATTAGATTATAGGAGTGTTGTTTATTCTTCTGCTTCCCCAACATATCTGAAATACCTCAAGTGCATTCAAAATCCTGCCATCTGCATATCCCTGGGTACTTTCCCTTTGTCTCCCATTAAAGCAGTGGAAGTGAAGGCAGGACTTTTTCTCCATCTACCTTAGAAGGCATGTTAATTAAATTGATGTCGGTATTAGTGAGCCATCCTTTTATGGTGTTTTACCATGCATAGGAATCAGGTTCATCTGGAATGGAGAAAGATTCACGTGGTGGATCATCTAAACTAGAAGTGAGGTCCTCGATCCTCCCCACGGGTGATTCTAGAATTTTCTCCTAGCTCTCTCAACATTTGATATCCTGTAGGACCGACTTTCTTTAAATATTGTATATGAGTCATCAACAAATTTCAAAAATAGACGTTGGTTTTTTGTTGGAAATGTAAGCCATCTGTTAGAGGACCCATATATGATCTGATTGGGCGTTCCCTTCTATTATGTCTATTTCTTAGAAATTAAACATTCTTCCCAAAGCCAATGGTCTAGTATATTGAAATTTGTGCTATCAATATCATAAAGAATCATCAATCTTAAGTCGAACTTCATGAATAGGGTATAGGAATTACTTATCAGAGTAAAATATCTAGTGTTTTGATTTTTAGGTACGTATATATAAAAGATATGTCTTTATAATTTCAATAGAGTAGAAATAAGAAGTGTTTTACCAGAACTAAGAAATTACAGAAATATTTAATACATTTATTCTTGAAGACTTAGAATTAGATTTTAAAGTAAATTTTTTAAGAAATATTTTTTTATTTTCTAGTTGTTAGAAATATATTTCCATTTAAAAAAGAAGAAAAAGAAAATGGATATCAAAGAAGAATTAAAGAGGAGAAATTAGATTCAGAAAAATTACTGTTATCAAGAAAGTTCTCAGGTAGGTATTATATATATATATATTAGGGATGTGCCGAATATTCGGTAAGTATTCGGTATTCGGCCTATTCGGCCAAAATACCGAATATTCGGTATTCGGCTTTTTGCCGAACTATTCGGGCCGAATATATATAAACAATAAATAATGTCAACATAAGGGAAAGTTATTTCAATTTAAAATTGAAATTTTAGAAACTTATTTTCCAAAAAAAATATAAATATAGCCAAATTTTGTAGCCAATATGGCGAAAATCTTTGTCATTAGTCAGATCCTATAAGGGCCTTTGACATTTTTCAATATTCTAAAAAATAGAATTCATTTAGTGATACGAGATAATGGACCAAACATGGTAGCTGGTATAAGGGAGAGTGGCTTGCTATCAATTTCATGTTTTATTCACATGTTGCAACTATGCATTCACGATTCAATATTATGTCAGAAGTCTGTTAAAAATATTTTATTTACTTGCAGAAGCATATCCTCTCATTTTCACCATTCAGCAACGGCAGCTGCAAAGCTTAAAACTTTACAGATGCAGCTGAATGTCAAACAGCATAAATTAATTCAAGATGTTTCTACACGATGGAACAGAACTTATGATATGCTTAAAAGATTGTTTGAACAAAAAGTTCCCCTATCCATATACGCTGCGGAATGCAATCAGAAAATGTTGACTGATTTTCAGTGGTAAAATTATTCCATTTACTTGAGCCTTTTGACAACATCACTAAAACAAGCATTAAACGTGAACAGTCGCCCAAGTGATCCCTTCCATTTTAGCAATAAATCTATTTTTAAATAAGGCAATTAAAAGCAAAAGCTTCAGTGGAATAATTACACTCGTTGAAGAGCTTTAATGAATCAGTAAAAAAGACTTTCTAAGTTTTTATGTGATAAATCTTTGTGTGTAGCTACTTTCTTAGATCTGTAATTCAAGCTAATTTTCAACATGAATCAGATGAATCAGTAAAAAATATGGTCATTGAGGCATGGAAAGAAATACATGAAAATTTAGCTCCCGACTCTTCTGCTGACGATGATTCACGCAGTGGGGAAAGTGAAGCTGAAGGTTCCATTTTCACTTCTTTAATGGATTGTTTTAAAGAAATTGTGGCATCAAAATCGTCATACAGAAAACAAAGTGAGAGTGAAAAAAGAAAGTCCCCATTCTTCTGACGATGTGATTATTGTACATAAAAGTAAAAAAGGCTAGATACAGAATTTACAATCAAGAAAATAACACAAATATATAAGTTTGCCTACCTTTGACCAGTGAAGGACAATGAATATTCCCATTCAAATTGTGTGAAAACACTGGCATAATAGTTTTAGTGAAATTTGAAAAAACTAAGCAATAAAATACCTTCAGCTCCACTCAACCGTCATCAGTCGAAAGTGAAAGTATATTTAGAACAGGAGGAAATATTTTTGAAGCCACAAGAAATTAGGTTATCCCTTGACAAAATGGAGAACTGCTAATGTTCTGTCATTTTAACCTTACAGCTTATTCAAATGAAGTTTAGTTTAATATCTTTAACTACGAAACTTTTCAATTTTCATTTAATTATTTTTAATATGTGAATGGTTTGCAATAGGTAAGAAATAGTTATTTACTTTTTGTTTTATTACTTTGTATATAACACTGCAAACCATGAAATTTTTCTTGGACGGGGTTTCGCAATTGTATTGAATGTGCTGATTCGCAAAAATAATCCGGTTTTTGCATATCAACTCGCATTTGTGAGATATTGTGTTTAACACAGATTTGTAAAATTTTTATGATTTTTACCTTTTTAAAGAGGGTCTATCAACAATTAGGATATATATATAATATATATATATATATATATATATATATATAATATATATATATATCTAATATATATATATTATATATATATATATATATATATCATTTACTGTATATATAATATATTGGATAATGAAGGGAGAGAAACATCAATCCGCATAATGATATGATACAATGTATTAGGGTTGTGAAAAAAACGGTTTTTTTTAATTTGGTTTTTTTTTGCAAAAAAAAACGTTTTTTTTTTAAACAAAATGTTTTTTTTTTTTTTTTTTTAAATTACATCCTCTTTTTATGTATATTAAAGATGTTTAAAATTATACAGTAGTACCAATACCCCTTCTAGGCCTAAATATTGACTATTAATACGGATTTTATATATATAGTGTATATATATATATATTATATATATATATAATAATATAGATCTATATATATTCAGATATTTATAATATATATATATGATCAAAAAAAGGATGGTATAACAGGTGGTTTTGGTGTGTCAGGAGAAAATGAGAATGGTAGGAAGGTGATGGATTTCTGTGAGGAGAGAGGTGTGTGTGTAAGTAATACTTTCTTTAAACACAAGAGTATCCATAAGTATACTAGAGTTGGTGTAGGTAGAGATGGTATCGAAGTGAAAAGTATGATTGATTTTGTGTTGGTGAAGAAGGAGATGTTGAAGTATAAATAGGTTCGGATGTTAAATCAGTGTAGGTGTTTAGAAAGGGGATTATCGACATTATGTGTTCTATGTAAATTAAGTTAGTGGGGACTTGGATGGAGAGGAAGATGATACGGAAGGAAGAGGGTAAAATTAGAGTGAGAATTTTAGTGAACAAGGTAATAAGGTTAAGTATGTAGAACGCTCGCAGTAAATCAGTTGAATGTGAAACAAGTTGAAACTGAACAAATCTGGGAAGCAATTGTTAGCAGGGCAAAAGAAGTATGTGGGTGTGGTTAAAGTAGAAAGTAAGAATGGGGAAAGTGAGTGGTGGAAATAAGGAGGTGATGCAAACGGTTAAAAGTAAAAAAAAAAAAGCGTGGTTGATTAAATACTAAAAGCAAATGATGAAGTTTTTCAAAAGAAAAGATGCTTGGAATTATATAAGGTGGAAAAGAAATGCTACAAAGATTGCGTAGTAAGAGAAAAGAAGAAGTGGATGGACAGTTTTGGCAAGGAGGAGGATTGGAGACTTACAACAAAATAGGAAGCTCTTCTGGAAGGTAGCGTGAAAGGTTAAATTTAGAATAAGGGGAACCTGCTCAGAATAATGATGGGATGGTGTTTTTTAACTGATGAAATGGATGTGAGGGGGTGTGGAAAGAACACTTGAAAATCTGTATAATATTGGCAGTAATGAAAGAGTTGATAGTGACTGTGTGTGTGGGTTTGATTGGTGCAGAAGGAATAGGTATTTTGGGGATGAGGTTATTACCAAAGAAGAGGAAATGGGTAGAGTAAGATAGTTGAAGAATGGTAATCTGCAGGTCATAGATGAAATTACTGGTGAAATGATCAAGAACGAGGCAAGTTTCTGATTGATTGGATCTTGAAGTTGTGTAATAAAGCGTTTATGGAGGGTATAGTTCCGAGGGATTGAAGGAGAGCAGTAATAGTACCCTTATATAAGGGTAAAGGAGATAAGGGAGGAAATATAAGGGAATTAGTTTATTGAGTGTTTATGGGAAGAAAATGTTGTATTTGTTGGCGAAAGAACGTGCGCCGAGTGACTGAAGGACTGATTGGTGAAGAACAAGGTGCGTCTAGGAGTAGTAGAGGATGTGTGGATCAGATCTTTACATTGAAGCAAATGATAGAGAAAATGAGGGAGAAAGAAGAAATAAATTGTATTTAAGTTTTTACAGATTACCACCACTCACGGGCTGGGCCCTTTTCAAGGAGGGGGCAGGTGTTAGTGTTAGTGATATATAGTGTTGGTGGTAGGCTTCTGAATGGAATCAAAAGAATTTATGACGTTTAGTGAGGCGTGTGTAAGAATAAATGGTGTCAAAAGTGATTGGTTTAGTATTAATAGCGGAGTGAGGCAGGGTTGTGTTATGTCTCCTTGGTTATTCAATTTGTATATGGATGGTGTTATGAAAGAATTGAAGGTGGGCGTGACAGGAAATGGTGTTAGAATGATGGAGATGAGTGGAGGGTGCCCTACCTATTATATGCGGATGATTTGGCAGCGGTGTGTAAAAGGAGGGGTTTGAAAGTAAACGTAGATAAGAGTAAGGTTATGGTTGTGAGTGAGGACAGTCCTCAGTGTGAAGTTATGTTAGATGGTGAGCAGCTGGAACAAGTGTCTGAGTTTAAATATTAAAGGTATATGTTGGTGCCAGGAAGGTGGCTGGTGCAATAAATCGTTGGTGAAATGTAATAGGGACTAAGTCTTTAGAGTGCAAGGGTCTTACCATGACGCTATGTTGTTACCTTTGTTAATTTATATGTAGTGGAGACTATGGTCTGGAATAAGAAGTATAGATCTTAAAGTTCAATGGTGTTCAGATGGACAATCTTAGGGGCATGCTAGGTGTGAGAAGAATTGATAAAATGAGGAATGAACATATTAGAGAGTTGTGTGGTGTGAAGAAATGGGTAAACGAGAGAATAAATGAAAATATGTTGAGATGGTTTGGTCATGTGGAAAGGATGATTGATAGTCGGTTTTTAAGCGGATTGTATAGTGGGCGGTGTGTTGGGAATCGACCGGCTTGGAGACGAAGAAAAAGTGGATTGAGTCCATAAAGGAATGTCTGAAGGAGAGACATGTGAGTTTGGCAGAGGCGCGAATAAAGGCTCCACAATAGGATAGAATGGCGGGGTTTTGTGAGGGGGTATGGTTGTGGCCCACCTGGCCAAGGGATGAACAACTTACACTGACGATTTACCAAAGTGAGGGTCCGTCGCAGTCCCGTGAAGATATAGGATGAATTTTCACACAGGGACGAAAGTAGTGACTAAGATAATGGTACAGAGGGGGGGAGGGGTAAAGGCTGGACTTTCTTTTCGACTTTTATCATATTCTTCTACTGCTTTTCCTTTTTCCGATGCTTCTTACGCCACCTTAACACCAGTCTTGGGGAGAAAAGGTAGATGAAAAAATTTATATATTTTATATATAATATATATGATATTATATATAATATATATATATATATATATATTATATATATATATATATATATATATATATATATATATATATATATATATATATATATATATATATATATATATATATATATATATATATATATATATATATAATAATAATAATAATAATAATAATAATAATAATAATAATAATAATAATAATAATAATCAATCATGTGAAATGTAATAATTAAATGCCCTAGAGCACAAATAAAACTTTACTAAGTGATAAAATCTACTTTATATATTGCATACCTCTCTTAACATATTGTATTTACTGTATTTTAATGCTAAATACCCTAGAAAAACTTAATATATATAAAAAAAAAATAATTTTAAAAAAAAAAAAAAAAAAAAACCCAAAAATTTTGGCCTTTGGTCTTTTTTTAAAAAAAAAAACGTGTTTTTTTTAAAAAAAAACGAACGGTTTTTTTTTAATCCCAACCCTATACATGTATTTGATAGATATATGTTAAACATATAATACAACTATGAATAAAGAGTAATATGGGACAACAATGAATGTAATAGAAGGATGGGTTTAGTTAATGTAACCATACCTACGATGGTAGTAACTTTCTCTTCGTAGACGATCTACTGTGCATAGCGTCTGGAATATCCCTCATCAAGCTCCAACAATAGTCGGCCATCATATTGATATCCCACTTGCCTGGTAACGTCCTTCATGAACTTTAAGATCTTGATGGAAGCCGTTCACCCGGCTCATCATAACATCGCCCTAGGTATCCAGGAAATTCTTAGGAGTTATTATTGTGTAAATGCAACTTATACTCATTCTACATCCATGAGAATGAAACTGTCCTAGCAGTTCCTGTACAATGTTAGTGGTTCTCGGCTTTCCTGTTCCCCAGAAAATTCTGTGCTACATCTGAAAAAGCATTCCACGCTCTTGCCTCTAACACAGTCATTGTTGTAGCAAATGCAGCATCACGGAGGAGTGTCCGTATTTGTGGGCATCAAATATCCGCAGCTTTTTTCTTCCTCGTACACTCAGACCAGGAAACGTTGAGCATATAAAGCGGAAGCATTCACCATCGTCCAGGGCCTTACAATTTTGTTTTCATCAAACCAAGTTTTATGTGTAGTGGATGTAAGATGATGTTTTCTCTCTGTAACAAGTGGTTCACGTACGATGTTTCTCTCTTGGTCAAGGGTTCCCACGGTGGCCATTCTCTTTTGATCCAGTGATCCTTTGCCGCCCGGCTGTCCCAATATAGCACAGGAAGCAGGGATATTTGGTGAAACCTGCTTGCTGACCGAGCAAAATGTTTACCATTTTGAGGTCGACGCCTATTTACCATCCATGTACCTGATATTGTAGCCTCTCCAAACTGTCTTGATTTTTGCATACTCCTCTCTTATCCGTACCGAGTACCCTACTGGAACCGAAGCATACCTGTTGCCATTGTGTAACAACACACACTTTAAACTGCTCTTGGGAGTGTCAATAAACAGTCGCCACTCCACCTGCATCGTATGCTGGGAGTCCCATAGCGAGTAGTAGGCCTGCAACTTCACTGCAATACACAAGGTTACAATCTGACTGGAAGAGCCTCCGCAGCTCTGCTTCTCTGTTACGATAAAATGTTACTCTTGTGCCATGGTCCAGTAGTCATTTTTCATGCAACCTCGAAGCCAACAGCTCAGGACAACTTCGGCAAATACAACTCTCATACAAAATGTTTCAGTTCACCCTGGGTAAACAATGACGGACATCCGACTGTATTTCAGATGGATGATAGACATCATCCAGGTCATTGGCATCCATACATGTAGACGTACTAAAGTTACCACATGCTTCCCGAATATTGACCGCAGTAAACTTGCTGCTACTGTATATATATGCGGAAGGTAACCTATACAGCCTACGTAGTGCGCACATGAATTTTTGTCATTCCTAGGGAATATGCAAAAATAGGGATCCATGATTGCACGAAAACGGGATGTGATACAGCAAATCCGAGAATAATATATATGGAATCAGCACCTCCGAATTACTATATATCTGCTACAAAAGCCATCCAAGAAAAAAAATTCACCTTTTTTATTGAACCAGTGTAGTGTTCCTTTATTTTTCGCTAAACTGGATGACCGACTTTGAAAACTATTCGGGCGAATAGCGAAGTGATGTATTCGGCCGAATATTCGGTAATTTGGCCGAATACTTTTAGCCGAATATTCGGTATTCGGGGTATTCGGCTTTTTAACTATTCGGCACATCCCTAATATATATCTATAACTATATATATATATTAGTGATGGGACGATGATGAAATTTTGACGATGATGATGACGATGATGATTATAGTAGATTTTGATGATGACAGATGATGTAATTGAAAAAAGTAGCGGTCGGGTGGGGTGACCGGGCCCACCTTTTTAAGAGGGGTGATTCGGTCCACTAAATTAAAAAATATTAAAAAAATAAAAATTTTTTTGCTCATTAAATGCCACACGGTAGTACTACAAGTTTTATTTAGATCATCTTTAATTCTGGAGATTTTTTAAAAATATAAAACTCTCTAGAATTAAAGATGATCTTAAATAAAACTTGTAGTACTACCGTGTGGCTATTAAATGAGCAAAAAAATTTTTTTATTTTTTTAATATTTTTAATTTAGATGGACCGAAATCACCCCTCTAAAAAATAGCTGGGCCCGGTCACCCCCCCGACGCTACTTTTCAATAATCATGTCACCGTCAAAATTTAACTAATATCGTCATCATCATCATCATTGTCAAAATTTCATCATCGTCCCATCACTAATATATACTATTTATTATATATATATATATATATATATATATATATATATATATATATATATATAATATATATATATGACTATATATATATATATATATATATATATATATATATATATATATATATATTAATGTTCGTTCGATGAAGACATTTTAACAATGATATGATGATGAAACGATTATGTAAATTCTATCGAGACGGTGGGACGATGATTTAATTGAAAGTAGCGGTCGGGTGGGGTGATGACGGGCCAGCTGTTTTTCAGAGGGGTGATTAGGTCCACTCGACTAAATTAAAAAATATTAAAAAAAATAAAAAAATTTTTTTTGCTGCATATAATAGCCACATGGAGTACTACAAGTTTTTATTTAAGATGCATAGCGGTTTAATTCATAGAGAGATTTTTATATTTAAAAAATTTATAAATTAGGGTACAAAATGCCTCAATAGAATTCCACTTATGAAAAATGTGAGTTTTTTAAACTTTGTTATAAATGAAAAATTGTGAAATGGATTTAATTATTTTTTCAAGTGTATACACTCGAGTATGTTAGCATTAGATTTAAACTGGCAAAGTAAATTTTTGTTCCAAACAGTAATAGTGGCTAATCAACGGGCCTAACTTGGTCCGATTCACACCCGCGTAAAAATTGATGATGGGGTGGAAGCGACACCACCAATTGTTTTTTCGTATTTTGACGTATTATTATTGACATTTTTATTTAAGTTATAATTAAATTTAAATATAATAAATAGTATTATATTAGTAAAAATTAAAATAAAAATGAAAATTTATATAATAAAAAATACGAATTCCAAAAAAAGTGTCAAATTTTTAGCAGAGAGGGCTGAAATCGGACACCTTATTTTATTCCTTATTTTATGTAATCATTATTGACATTTTTATTAATTATTACAAATTTTAATATGATAAACAATTAATTATATTAGTAAAAATTAAAATATAAAATTGAATTTATACGTAAAAGAGGAAATTAAAACAGATGGTCCGATTCCCCCCTCAATGGTGGTCCGAACCCCTCCAAGGTCAGGCTGAATGAGCTTTATTAAATTTATAAAACTTTTATTTATTAATATCTATCTCTCTCTCTTTCTCTCTCTTCTCTTCTCTCTCTCCTCTCGTCTCTCTTCCTTCTCTCTCATCTTCCTCTCTCTCTCTCTCTCTCCTCTCTCTCTTCTCTCTCTTCTCATCTCTCTCTCTCTTCCTCTCTCTCTCTCTCTTCTCTCTCTCTTCTCTCTCTCTCTCTCTCTCTCTCTCCTCTCTCTCTCTCTCTCTCTCTCTTCTCTCTTCTCTCCTTCTCTCTCATCTCTCTCTCTCTCTCTCTCTCTCTCTCTCTCTCTCTCATCTCACTCTCTCTCTCTTCTCTCTCTCCTCTCTCTCTCTCTCTTCTCTCTCTCTCTTTCCTCTCCGTTCTCTCTCTCTCTCTCTTCCCCTCTCTCTCTTCTCTCTCTCATCTCTCTCTGCTCTCATCTTCTCTCTCTCTCCTTCGATCGTTCCTCTCTCTCTCTCTCTCTCTCTCTCTCTCTCTCTCTCTCTTCTGCTCTCTCTCTCTGCTATCTCTCTCTCTCTCTCTCTTCTCTCTCTCTCTCTCTCTCTCTCCTCTCTCTCTCCTCTCTCTCTCTCTTCTCTCCC
>JABUQX010078482.1:5000-15000 GCA_015478945.1 Trachelipus rathkii
GCCAAAAGGGCAATGACAAAAAAATAATGGTAAATGGTAATAAAAAAAAAAAAAATAATAATAATAAATTTTCTTGCCCGGGTATTTTATTTTAATAAGGGTTGTTAAATTAGGAGAGAGAGGAAATCATTTGTTTCTTGTTCAACAAACAAGGTAAATTCTGAATTGTCAAACTGCTTTTATTCAAAAATGAAGAGGGGAGGGAGAAGAATCTCCGGAAGAATTGCTTAAATAACTATGACATCACGATATTTAAATAAAAAAAAAAAAAAAAAAATAATAAAAAAAATAATTTTGAAAATTTTATAATTAATGGCAAAAAAAAAAAAAAAAAAATAATAATAATAATAATAATAATAAAAAAAAAAAAAAAAACTTTTTCTTTAATTATTTGCGGTAAACAAATTGAAGCAGTCTTTTATCTAAATGATGGTTAAAAAAAATATTACGGAGCCATATTTAATTCACAATTAACTATTAAATAATATTTACATAATCTAAATTGATTGATTTTTATGACTTATATTAAAATAGTTATAATAATAATTAATTAATAATTATAATTTTAGTATGGATATAACATGAAAGATAGGTTCCAAAAAAAAAAAAAAAAGAAAAAAAAAACTGTGTAATCAGGATAAAATTTGTTTGTACGCTGAAACCTAAATTTAAAATAGGAAATTAAACAACGCTACGCTTTATAGAAGTCATGTTGTTGGGGGGGGGGGAAAAATCTGTAACGAACGTATAATTTAGATTTTAAATCTTGTAAAGGCCAATCGCAAAAGCGATGCCTAAGAAAATTCCGGAGAGAGAAAGAATCTTGGGAATAAAATCTTGTAAAGGCCAGTCGCAAAAGCGACGCCTAAGAAAGATTCTTAGGGTTAAAGAATCCTGGGAATAAAAAGCAGTCGGTCTTGAGTTAGAGAAGAGAAGACACGTGTGAGGGTGCCGGCACGGCAAGCCGGCACCTTCAAATTATATTAAAACATTCCTTAATATACCGATTTTAATTGTGAACTTTTACTGTAATTCGTGAGAGACAATATTAATTAATCGAAGCCCCATGTTATAGAAGAAGGGGCAATTAAGAAAGACTTGGCGCAATAAAAAGCCAGCTAATTATAATCCGATTAACCTGTCTCCATTACCATAACGATCATTCCTGAAATTGTATTGTTTATCATCATAAAATCATTGACAATTGCTTGTGCAACCATTAAATTAACTAGTTTAAGAAAATAAAAATAAGAAGTAATAATCATCTTTTATATTCCCATCTCTGACAATTTTACTCTGCCTAAGATTAAAGATATCATATTGCAATTGCAAAATTGCAAGTTATTAACAAGGCTAGACGTTCGGCAAGCTTACTATAACGTGCCAATAAGCGAGGAAACAAAGAAATATTTCACTATTACTTGTCCTTTTGGTAACTACAGTTTTAACTATTTAATACAAGGACATAAGTGTTCTTCTAGTGCCTTTCAGCGCTTCATGTCAATCTTGCTTGGAGACTTAAGGAATGTTTTTGTTTATTTAGATGACATTTTAATTGCCAGTTCGACTCTTGAAGAACATGTTGCAATGTTGGAGAAAGTTTTAGAGAGATTAAGGTATATGAAAATTTATATGAACCCAAAAAAATGTGTACTTGCAGTCGGAGAAACAGATTTCTTAGGTTTCAACATTAGCGAGAAGGGCGTTAGGCCTAGCAAAGAGAAGATCAATGCAGTGGTGAATGTTGCAAACAACAACTATTCAACAGCTTAGGCTTTTCATCGGTTATATAACTTCTGCCGACCATGAACATTGTCGAGAACGGCCCAAATATGTTTTCAACCCCTAACAAAAAATGTTAAAGGGAAAAACCGCTCCAATAAAATGATGTTCCTGGGGAGTAGAAAGCGAGCGAGATTTCTAAGAAGCTAAAAGCGGCTAATAGAGTGAAAGATGGCCAACCCTAATTGTCGTTCCCTGATGCAAAAACTAGAGTATACTATTATACCACGAAGAAAGCGAGCCTTACTATAGCCAGCGCACATATATGGGAGAGAAAACATAATCAGCCAAAGATTTTCGCACTTACAGTACTACTTACTGAGGTGAAAGTTGGCACTCACCACAGTTAGTTAAGGAATTATTATGCGTCAATAACAGTTTACAAAAATACGCTTATTTAATTGCAAATAGGAAAGTCAGTATTTGTACCAGCAACAGTGGGCTAATAACAGCTTATACAAAAAAGAGTGCCACAAATGTTCATAACATTCGGGAGTTAAATTTATTGAATGCCATTGCAAATTTTGACGTTGAATTTAAATTGGTCTCTAAGGCTAAAAATAAATTGGCGATAATTTTAACAGAATTGGCTAACGAAAGAGATAAGATTATAGAGACTGGGGAATTGCAACTAGCTTGTATAGAAGATGGGGAGTGGGCGTGGCCAAAAGAAATACCCATAGAAACGGAGTTACAACTGGAGGAGGAGTTTAGTGGATGGAATTCTCTGAATACCGTAGTGGAAGGGTTAAGCCCTTTAACCCGATCGTTAAAGGAACAAGACTTACTGGAGTATTATAATAATAATAAGAATAAAAATAATAATAATAATAAAAGCGATAGTAGTAGTAGTAGTAGTAGTAGTAGTAATGAGAATATAATAATAAATAAAAATAATATAAAAGCGGTAGTAATAGTAAGTAGTAGTAGTAGTGTAGTAGTAGTTAGTAGTAAGTAAGTATAGTAATAATAATAAATAAATAATAATAATAGTAAAAAGAATAATAATATTAGAGAAGTGTAGTAATTAATAATAATAATAAATTAGTAGTAAAGTAGTAAGAGTAGTATAAGGAGTAGGAGAAATATTAAAAGGAAGAGTATGATGAGGGGGAGGAGGAGAAGTAAGTAGTAGTAATAATAAAAGGAAATAATAATATAATAATATATAATAAATAGTAATGAAAGCGAAAGTAATATAATAATAAAAATAATAATAATAATAAATAATAATAATATAATAAATAATAATCAATAATAATAATAATAATAATATTAATAATAATAATAATAATAAATAATAATAATAAGGATAATAAAAATAATAAGTAATAATTAATAATAATCTAAATTAATAATAATAATAATATTAATAATAATGATAATAATAATAATAATAATAATAGTAATAATAAAATATAATAATAAATAATAATAATTTTCGATGTACAACCTCAACTTATAATAATAATAAATGAATAATAATAATGATATATTAATAATAATATAATATTAATAATAATAATAGCAAATGAGAGTTAGCGAAGCTGGTGATGATAATGGCTTTGATGATTTTGTAATAAATACTATAACATACAGTAAAAAAGGGTTAAATGGAATGATGAAGAAAATTCAGGATGGTGGTAGATTCAAAGAAATAGCCATAGAACAGGGCAGACTGATGGATTATATAAGGGGACTTAATAAAGTTGGGAACTGAAAACTTAGTGGATTTGAAGGCCTGCTACAAGGAATTCATCCATCGGGGCGAAGAGCTGTCTTTGGCGGTTGATATCTCTACGGGCACAGCTAGAATATTAGTACCGGAAAATCTGGTGGATGATGTCATAGAGAAAATACATAATACAAATCACTTGGGAATTAAACGGACGTTACTATTCTGAAAGCGGATTTTGCCTTCAGATTTATGCATAGTAGAGTAAAGAAATTTATACAGAGTTGTGGTGTCTGTCAGAAAAATAAGAGCGTTAGAAGGATATCTCCAGAATTCGGCAGATTTAAGGAAGTCTCGGAGAAATTTGACACCCTCCATGTGGACTTATGTAAGTTTCCGTATAGTATGGGGTTCAATTATCTGCTTGTTTTTATTGATAGATTTAGTAAGTATCCCTTCGCCTACCCTCTTAGGCAGGCGACAGTCGACTCGGTGTTGAATGTGTTAGTGAGCGAAATTTTTCCGTTTTGTGGCTCAATAAAAAGACTCATCTCAGATCGAGGAAGCCAATTCACTGCCAAATTATTTAATGACGTATGTAACCTACTCGGCATAGATAAAATTTTCACAACGGCTGGCTCACCAAACGTGAATGGCCTAGTGGAAAATTTGAACCAAGCTCTCATAGTGACGCTAAGGTGTATGATTAATGATGGGGAAAATGAAGGGTTAAAATGGCCTGAAATTTTGCCTTGGGCACTGTACTGTTTGAGGATTAGTCCTCTAAATGGACAAAGGGGTTACTCCCAGTGTTCTTATGTTTGGCCAGAACCTATCAGTGCCAGGAAGCTTGTTACAGAAGGAGGCACTCAGTGCCACGGTCAGTCAAAGTGCTTATTTGAAGAAACTAGTGGCCTTAATGCGTAGGCCTTTGGCACCACATGTTGTATATAAAAATAAAAATATATTTATCCCGAAAGATCTCCACAAGGCAAGGGCCGTGTTGGTGAGAAATCAACAGTACAATGTAGGAAAACTGTCAGAGAGATACTCAGGACCTTTCAGGGTGCTACGGATAAAAAAGAATAACGTTTATATTTTAAAGCATGGGAAAGAGGCAGTGTAGAAAATTAAAGAAATGTAAGAATTTTTCATAACATAACTGATAGGGACGCTGAAACCCAAGAGAAAAATAAAGTTAAATAAAAAAAAAAAAAAAAAAAAAAAAAAAAAAAAAAAAAAAAAAAAAAGAAAAAAAAAAAAAAAGAGAGAGAGGAAAAGGGGGAGGCTTCTTAGTTCTGCATGCAATTCTTAGAGTTAGACAGTAATTAAATTGATACTTATCCTTCAAAAAAAAAAAAAAAAAAAAAAAAAAAAATCGTCTTCTTTCATCTATCTAATGCTACGGCCCAAACGCATGCTGCCAAAACACTAATAGTAGTAGAGAAATTCCCGCGTGTTCTTTACAAAATGTCACAGGAAGGGTTATAATAGATGAGTTGAAATAGTCAAACCCCCGAGGTGGGGATTAAGGAGGTCTTTTATGTATTTTATAACAATGTATTGTAAGAATAGAAATTGTTTTTGTAAAAAATATGTCAAATTATCACTCAAAAAAAAAAAAAAAAAAAAAAAAACCATGTGAGGGCAGTTATTTCTCCTGCCTCACAATAATATGACACCTCATGTGCTCTGTATATCAAATTTCTATTAATTATTACATATGAAAATATTTTAACAAACCTGTTTGTATGGCACTATTTTTGTGAGAGTGAGTCACTGGACGGTGACGCTCAAGGAGAATGCCTGGCATCCGAGAAAAAATAAGTCAGTAAGATCTCAAGTCATAAGAAGAGAGGTCGCATTGAGTGTCGGCTTGTTAAAAGGCCGGAAAATTGTGTTTTGATTATAAAATTTATGCTATTAACCTTCACCAATATTATTAATAACTGTGAACTGGCCCATTGTGTTAACTCTTAAACATTGATACTGTTATTTACTGCCTGATTTAAAATTAGTCTTAGAAATAAAATAAAAAGTAATTACCCCTTTTCATTATCACTGTATTAACTCGTCAAAGGGTGATATACATATAATATATATAATATAATATATATTATATATATATTATATATATATATATAATATATATATATATTATTATATATATATATTATTATATATATAATATATATATATTATATATATAATAATATAAGATCCACGTGTGTCGCTGAACAGAGAAGAGCTAGGGCACACCAAACCTAACGGCGAAAAAACTACAAATGAAATAGAAAACATTTAAAGAACTAAAATGAGGAACCATTACCAATTGAAAGGTAACTTTAGTTCCTGAAATACCACATGTCGGTACCAACTGCGGGTTCAAAGACATGGTTTGCACTTATAGCTCTGCGAAACAGTCTGTTAATTCAATCTGTTAACACAACATTATATAAGGGAATGGTTCTCGTAGTGGAAGGTAATACCTAGACAGACAGCGTTGACCTTCCGTCAAGGAAACTGTCATACAAGTGCAATCTTTATGAACTATAAGAATGTTAAAAAATATTCTGAGAGGTGAAAGAATGAAAGAAAATATATATATATATATATATATATATATATATATATATATATATATATATATATATATATAATATATATATATATATATATATATATATAATTATGATATATATATATATATATATATATATATATATATATATAATTAATACTATATATATATATATATATATATATATATATATATAATATATATTATATTATATATATATGATTAGGATGTACGGAACGAGAATTTTTGTTTCGGCCGAACCGAACTTTTCCGGAACCTTGGAAAAAGTTCGGTCGGAAACCGGATTATCGATTCACGCTACACCTTACGTATTCTACTGAAAACTTGACTGATTAACAGGTGGAGTCTCTCTAGAAGTATCTGGCATCTTGTCATATCCATATTGTGATCTCTTAGTTCTGTTACTCTGTAAGCCAAAATTTGGATAAGCGGATCATTAAATTTATTAAGTAAAATAGGAAAATGCTATATAAAGTTCTACGGGTCTTTAAAGTTTAAAAATCAGAAAATGACATCGCTCGAGCAAAAAAAGGAGAATTTTGCTAAGTTTGCAAACGCGATATTGTCGATCGAGTTAGACCGTTATCGTTTTTGTCCTTTGTGCTTACGCTCGATAAGAAATGCTTATTCAAGTTTAGCACGAATTTCGTGAATAAACGAACGCGATTTCTCATAAGTCACTTTTGTTTACAAACAATTTAAATCAGCATTTGTGATAGAGCACTGGTTTTGGAATAAACATAAATAAAAAAAATAGCAAATGGTTCATATTACAAATAACTAATCAACTATTGTGATGGAGTTTATCCATTTGGAAGAAATTAGATTTAAAGCTAATTTTATTGATTGAAACATTCATCAATTCAAACGGCCTACAACGCTGCCATCTTGTTTGTTTACATTTTTTTCGTAAGAACGTGCTAAATTCGGCAAGCACGGGAAATAGCAACCTACAGAATTAAGGAAATTCCTTACTGTTTGGTGAGCATTTTTCACGATTTTGCGCCAAGTTTGACAAAAACGAACGCAAACTCGAGCATTTCTTACGTTTCGTAAGCACAAATGTAAAAACGAAAACGGCTTTAATAACATGATATTTCAGAGCATGTATAAAAACCACGCGTCTCTCTCTCTCTCTCTCTCTCTCTCTCTCTCTCTCTCTTCTCTCTCTCTCTCTCTCTCTCTCTCTCTCTCTCTCTCTCTCTCTCTCTCTCTCTCTCTCTCTCTCCCTCTTACACGCTTCATGCTTAAAAAAAAACTCTGATAAAAACTTATATTTTAACTTAAGGAAAAGAAATACATATTTGTGAATTGTGATAAACCTTTCTTGTGTTAACTTTAAGAAACTGTGTACTATTAGTCTATTAATTACTATAATTAGTGAAAGCAAACTTATTTAGTTGAGTTTGATCAAAATTTGATCAAATCTCAATTACTGATTTTTTTTAAGAAAGACATTTGAAAAAGTGGAAAGTTCCGGTAAATACCGGCCGGAACCGGAACTTTTAAAAAATCGAGGTTCCGGCCGGAACTTGGTTCCGGTACATCCCTAATATATATATATATATATATATATTATTATTATAATATATAATAAATGTATATAATATATATATATAATTATATATATATATATGATATATATATAATATATATATATATATATATATTGCTGGTATAAAGATAAAAACATAATTAAATATATGTAATATATAAATTTTAATATATATTATATATCTACTAATTATATATATATATATATATATATATATTATATATATCTATATATATTATAATATATATATATATATATTATATTCTTAATCAATGTACCCTAAGTTGCTTTGGGGATTATATTACAACAGACACATTTTAAAACACTCTTTAATTATTTAAAAACACTAAAACTGATAACATTAGACGAGCTTTCGTAACAATTAACCTTTTTTCAAGTCTAAATTCACATTGTGAATTTAGACTTGAAAAAGGTTAATTGTAACGAAAGCTCGTCTAATGTTATCAGTTTTAATGTTTTAAAAGAATTAGAGTGTTTTTAATATAATGTTTGTCATAATATAAACAAGCACTTAGGTACATGATTAGAATAATATAAATTAATATATACTATATATATATATTAAATATATTATATAAGTATATATATATATATATTATATATATATATTTAATATAATATATATATATATATATATATATAATATATATATATATATACAAAATATATATATATATATATAATATATACATATATATATATATATATATATATATACTATATTATATATATATATTATATATATATATATATATATAATATTTTATATATATATATAATAATTTATATATATATATATATATATATATATATATTAGAGAGTCTATCTTACTAGCACTAGAGACTATATTACTAGCATACTTAATTAAATTATGATTCCTCTTCCTCCTCTTGCGCAAAGCTTTTAGAAATAAACTTTTAATTTTTTTTATTAAATAAATTTTCATTACATTTTTATATTTAGTTTCAAAGTCATCACGATATTAATTCTTTTAAAGCCTCGATGCAGAGAAAGCTTTTTTTTTTTTTTTTATAGAATTTTCAAATTAAAATTCTAAAAGTTTTAATAGACTTCAATACTATTTTCTTGAGCAAAGAAAGGTTTTTACTTTAACTTCGTTTGCCTTTTTGTGAAAAAAAAAAGAATAACATAAACTAAAAGGAAGTAGGAAAAAAAAAAAGTTTGATCTATAGTAGAATTTCCATCTTATTCAAAGTTAAAATTAGTTTGCAATACGTATTCAAAATAAACTTTGATATATTTATTTTCCGTTTACTTTCTAGTTTGAATCTTACATCGTGGGAGAGTTGGCCGTAAAAATAAGTAGTTTGTATGAGTGCTATGTTTTTCCTTTGCTAAACTAATTTTTTATATAATATTGTTAACATACTATTTTATTGCTGTTAAAATCTTTCGACTACTAGAATCTACGCTCCATTTTTTTTTTTTTTACATATGATAAACCCCACCGTTCACGGGCTGGCAGAGCCATAATCTAGGATGGGGTATACTCAAATAATGTCCGAGCACGACGAAGCCAAGCCCAAGGAGAGAATAGCTCACATTTTTCCACCCAACCAGTGCAAACTTGGGACCTTCGCTTTGCTTGAAGAGTGCTCTACCACTAATCTACAAAGAGCTTTCGTATAAATAAAAATAAAATGCAAAAACACACTATACCACACACACACACACATATATATATATATACTATATATATATATAATTATTATATATCACTCACTTAAAGGTATATAATATATATATTATGTATACATAACACAATTATATAAATATATAATATATATATATATATATATATATATATATATATATATATATATATATATATATATATATATATATATATATATAATATATATATATAATATATATATATATATTATATATTATATATATATATATATATATATATAATATATATATATATATATATATATATATATAGGTAATTTATTAAACCAGGGGACAATAAAAAATTTAAGCTTTGTAAAGTTGACTGGGAAAATGCATTTTATGATCCTAAATTTATGAAACAGAAAAAGACACAAACTTTCTTTGTAAATGGTGAATTTTCAATGAAGAGGTGATGCAAGCTGTCAAAAGTAAAAAAATGACAATATTCCTTTGAACTTTCACACTAAGCTTATAAAATGACTAAAGCTTTAGCGAATTTCTTAGTTTAAATTTTAATGTATCTACGCTAAAATTGAATTAGTGATGTAGATGCCATGACATAGTTTTTTTTTTTAATTACGAATACCATAGGGTGGGATAACACCGTTGCTCCCAATCCACGGCAGACCGCCCGCGGACTACCTCGGGCTTCCGGCAACAACGGTG
>JABUQX010078482.1:17500-45000 GCA_015478945.1 Trachelipus rathkii
TTAATTTTGTAGGAAATAGTTATAACAAACCTTCCGATGTGAACTGAAAGCGGTTCAGCGAGGCTTTGGCTCATGTAGACCCTAATCTAAGGACCGTGACTAGTACTCATTTAACGTCCGAGTGTGCTAGAAATGACGGAAGTCCAAGCGCAAAAGGTAGAGAATTCCATTTAGGGCTCACTTCATTATTTAATTATGAGCTTACCGATATGTTGTTTCTGATAATAACAAGGATGGTCTTGTCGAGAACGCTGAGTGTTACTAGTCTATGATTGGTGTGGTTTATTTCGTCTTATTTTGAGTGTTTTGGTTATGCTAGATAGACTTACTATTATCTCGACTATAGGTGAGTTGGGTTTCTGAGGGTTTATGGTATGGCCGGGTATGTGTGGGATGAGTGGTTGTGTGTAGTAGAGATTTATTAAGTTAGTATAAGTATGTTATGTGGAGTTATAAGAGATAGTTTATACATAGGAGAGAATGATATGGATATAAATTATACATTGGCTTATAAATTAAGTCATTAGATGGGTGTCGAGATGGGTAGGCAAGTATTCATGATATGACGATAAGATGTCTGCGTGGGGTGTTGTGGCAGTTATTTAATTTATTGATTGTAATTCGATATTAGCATGTATTAATATAGTTGTTTGCGGTCATGTTGTGTGGTTTGCTATTTATGCTATAGATGACATTAATATTATATGTTTTAGTTGTATGCTTTTATGTAGTAAGTATGAGTAGAGGACAATAATTAATGGACATTACAAGAGTATTTAACCTATATTGCTACTATAGCTGAAGATTGAGACAGATTTAGAGATTTTGATCGATAGCGATTTGTGTTGAATATCTGTTGTACAGGACTAGATATCTCAGTCTTCGTCAATTGATCGTACTATCGTCATTCTTAATCCGCTTGTTGAACATATTTATATTTGAGGTTGTTGTGAGTCTATATCGGTGAATAGGGAAGTTGTGTAATTGATGATGAATTGTAAATTTATATAGTTATTTGAATGATATATAGTGGTTGGGATATAAGATGTATTGTAAGGAGTAGGTGGAGAGTGAGTGTTGATCAGTTTAGATTATTAGTTATATGAGTGTGAGTTTATGGGTTATGGGATAGGTGTTAAATGTGTGGACATTATATTAGATATATCTAATATAGTTAATTAATAATAATTAAAATATAATAATATATATTAATATATTAAAATTAAATATATAATTAATATAATTAAATTTAAATAATATAATAAAGTTCAAGATATTATATTGGTGTATTATTTTTAGAGTTGAGATGGTGATTAATTAAGAAGAACATTGTGAATATGTATTTGGATTTTTGATTAGCTGAGTGAGAGTTGATTGAGAAGAATGCAATTGGTGTGTATTATCGAAAATGTGCAAATTAGCGTGAGTAGATGACCTGAGATATGATGTTAGATTGCATTATATAAGTATCTCAATACATAAATGTGTCTTAGTTATTGTTATGAGCTGAATTACAGTAAATTATTTGTATAATATGATGGTATTAGAGATATGTAATATATTACTTGAGAGTGATGGGGTTTGGTATTTGGGATGAAGTCATCGAGTTTTGTTTATGTATTTTTGTCTTGAAGATGAGATCAGTTATGAGTGTTACATAGATGATCATTTATGACTTCGATCACTATGGTTGGTCTTCATAATGCTTTGTTTATAGCTATATAATATCATTTACAAATAATTATTCAATTGCCAAATTATTCAGTGGTAATTTATGGGAGTTTACCTCTTCACTAGACTGATTATTATTGAGATTGTATATTTATAATCAATCCATTCTATTCTATTTATTATTCTTATTCTTATCTCACTCCATCCACATAAGCAAGAGTCAAGAGTATTACAAAGGTGGTGTGATCCTTTTACATCTTTATTATTTCTTTACAGAGTATGAAAAAATTATCTAGACTAGAGACCAACTATAGTAAATTTATTATAAAAAAATCAATAAAATGAAATCATAGCGAGTCTAATAATATTTATGGTATTTTGACAATTGTACAATTAAGTACTATATATCAATGGACTAATAAGCAATTATCATTTATTGTCTATATATTATAACGGTATATGGTCATAATTATAGGAGTCATTGCAAAATAAGAGCATTAAATAGTTAAGCTTGAATGAAATTGTCAAAATAAAGTATTAAGTAGATCAAAAAATAGGAGAAATGATACATCACCGAAAACCTTCAATTTGTAAAAGACTCAAAAGATACAAGACTATTTGCAGATATACTCATATCTTTTTTTATACACACTATTTTGCGAACAAAAAAATATGCAAAATATACAAAAAACTGATTTATTTGTAAAGCTAATGTGTAGGAATATAAGGGCATAAAGTATCAATAGAATGAAAGCTCAAGCAAACTACAAAGAATGTCACTTATTAGAAAGAAGATAAGGGGAACATCTAGTTATTCAATAAAGTTTAAAAAAGATTATCCAACAATAGAAGAATAAGTATTATTAGGGGTATGAGCGTAGAATCATCAGAGCATAGTATGAGTAATATAGACAATATATCTCATTACAAACTTGTACTAAATATATATATATAAGAATGACATAGATATGAAATAGTAGATATCACCATACTAATTATAACATTCATGCTAAGAAGCATAAAGAAATATCATAAAAGAAAATTTATAGTAGGTAGAATTCAAAGCTCTTAGATGTAAAGTAAAATAGTAAATCTTTCAAGCAACCACTACATTATATTGCTAATTAGCCACTAAAGCATAGCGTATATCATATGTCCATAGTAGACAGACAAAAAAGTCAACGGCTATAGGCACATTTACTCTGAAAACCTTATCATCAGTAATTAAAAGGTAAGATTTCGATGGTTAGAACCAATATTGATCTTAATTCGCCTAACTCATTTACCCAGGCGTGGAGTGCTAATGACAATCGATGGTAATTGAAAGTAATACAAATAACATTAATGTAAACATTTTCAATACATTAAATGACATGTACACATAATTACAGAATTAGAGTCCGAAAAGTATCAGTCACAATCCTCTATCTGAGGACAAGTACTTCATTTCTCAGAATATGTTAAACAAATATAATAATTAATTTTATATTTGTATTATTTAATTATTCTAAAGCCCTGGTTGTACTTATTTATATATTTATATTATTTTCATTATTAATATATATTATAATATATTATATATAATATATATAATATATTAATATATATTATATAATAATATTAATATTATATATATATATATATATATATAATATATAATAATATATATATAATAATATTTAAGAAATCTGTTTCATAACTAAAATTAAATGTGCATTGAACCGAGTATTTCATCCTGATAAGGAAAAAGGAATTAACTATTGATATTATATTATTATATTATTATTATTATTATTTATTATTTATATAGTATTATAAATAATATATATATATATATATATAGTTGCAATTTTGATGAGTGATATTTAATGTAAATAATGTAAATAAAACTTGTAGCAGATTTGTTGAACCCTTTGTTAATTATAGTTTGAGAAAACAGAAATCACTTTAAAATAAGGGGTAATATCTAATTTATCTTATATTCTTAATTAAATTTATTCACTTTATAATATAATTATGATTATATAATTAAATTTATTATAATTATAATAACTTATTTAATTATTATTATATATATAATAGATTATTTATATATATAATATAATTATGAATTATCAATTTTATTTTATTGTTTCAAATATATACGGAGTAGTATACTAGTGAAGGAGCAAAGCTGCAGCGCCCTCCAGGCCGATATAAGTATTCTTGAAACTGGAAAAGATATAACTGCGGTGAACATGTCAAATATATAAATCTACGCTAATGAATTCTAGAATGACTGTCATTACTAAGTAACGTAAGCATTATAATGCATTGTATGTATATCGTTTCTACGAATTTAGAGATATATTATATACCTTTAAATACATATAAAAAATATATATTTTCTTTTAAACTGTGAAAATTTTATATAAATATATTCATATATATCATTATATTTATATCTAGTTTTTCTTATTTTTTTTGAGTGAGTAACTATCAAATTAAATAAAATATATCACTACTACGTTAACAAATAATAGACTCAAACTGAGTATGTGGAACTATGTAGCATTAGATAGTAGGGTTGTATAGATGATTATTCTAGTTGTTCATTATGTAAAGGGTAGGGTTGGTTTGTGCTCTGCCGGAAACCGACATGAAATCTACTCAACAACTCATATAAACACAATCACGACAGCACAGTGTAACTATGTAAGCCACCCGCAGAGAATTCGCTGCAGTATGTGGGGGCCGTCATAATAACATACTAACATAATAATATAATATATATAATAAATTATAAATAGCGATAATATAAATATTTAGGTAAATAACAATAAAAATCACGTAACTAGACCTTTGGGAGATAGTGAGTGTGAGGAGTATAGGTATTTTATGTCGGGGTAATATATAATACGTAATAATTAGCAGATAGAGATTACATTCACAGTACAGAAGCGACTTACTCAGAGAGTAAACATGGAGATGGAAATATAGTTAGCGTACTATATCACATGTCTATGAGATCGTGCGTATGCAGATAACATATGATACACTCCGCAGCTAGAAGGTAACATACGGGTACTCATATAGAGAGCACTTGGTCGAGACGGTTCAGGTATAGCGCACACAAACTAAAATTGACATACTGGGGTGAGTATCCATAACAGTACTATATATATTAATATAATAGGAAAACCCTGAACCTATTATATATTACGACGGCGAGAGGAACAAGGTAGGGTGTTAAACCGATCACACGTCGGAAGATAATCTTGGAATTATTATATTTCATTTATAACATAAGCGTGCATATGCAAAGCACACACCACACATATCGAGATTGTATGCCTAGTGAGTAGTGACCGTAGTGGCTCATATGGCATAGACTACTCCGTGAATCCGAGTAAATTATGATAACTACGGCAACTGAACAGTCCTCGCGAGAAGCCACAACTGCTTGGACGATGGTCAGTATCATCACCTTACGCCTTACAGGGATTATGTGACATAGACGAAGTGCAGTCGAGACCGCGCCTATGCTAGGATATCACATTAATTGTAACAGAGAGAGAGGACACTGCACGTGGTGCATCGTCTTGGCCTATAGATCTAACGGGCTACCGACCAGACAACCACGAATATGCACCACAGTTATCTCGGAGAAGTTTCACTACAGTAGTGGCTCACGACGAGCACCTAATCCACCTTTTGAGGATCGCGTCTGATGACCGAGTGCGAGGAACTATAAAAGTGCTGCTTATTAACTCGCACAGAGTCGAGAGTTTCCTCTGCACTATGGTCGCTCCGTTCGATCTAGGGCACAGTGCATACCCACCCGTGTCAATATTCCTGAGAGAGTTGTGAGCAGGTAGCCTAGCGCCTTCTAGGCAGAGGTATTGACCGAGACCGAGTCGACCAAGTGCCCGGTATCTTACGTTGTAGTTAATCGGCGTGGGAGAGTTGTATAATTGACGTATCCTTGTAAACGCGACTGATCTGCCACATGAAGTTGACGCACGTAGTTCATATCATCACTTCCATAGTTTACCGGATGATCGCTTCGTATCAGGTTGATGTTAGTTGGCGAAACCTCGAGGAACACTAACACCTAAGAAAGTTAGTCAGCCTAAGGATAAAAACATTAACATATCTTGAAGCGCGCGAGCGGACGAGAGATATCCATGCTTAACAGCCGTACAGGAGATATCTAAGAAACTGACGGAACGACTGCAATCATTCCTCGAACCAAAGTAAACATGTCAGTGAACATGAGCACACAGGTTCACCACTACGATCAAAGATGAAAGCACGGTCGATCAAATAGCTTTAACAGAGTGAACATGACACAGACGTATAGAAACATATCACAATAGGACTCTTCCAGTGTGTTTTAGAGGTATAGTCTACAGATAGGTTAATATAATTGTATAAGAACTATTATATAACTTATTGTTGATTAACAGCGGACACTATAGAGCTTTGAGCGAGCGAGTTGAAGATATGGCTGCGCGAGACCACTATGTAGCATGGCGGCCACCAGCTTCGAGATTGGGTACAAAATCGAACATCTTGTGAGCACATAGCTCATGATAACGTTGGGGAGAATACGAACCATGAGAGAGCTGAGGCAGCCGCACAGTATCATGCCCTTACAATTGCACACTAGTCTCGCCGAGATACCTGAGACCATGAGTCTGAACTATGGCAAGAGCCTACCTAGGCACTACTCAGACACATTTCAAACGAGAATACGAGACAAGGTAGGAGTCACATCTCTATCGAGAGCGAGGAATGCTAATCAGCTCGCAATAGGGTACCGGGGTGAGTCAGAGTAAGCGTCACTCAAATCCTACAGCAGGGCTACCGTGCTACGTAGCAGTTGGTGTGACATATACAAAGGTTTCTCGAGAATGTATTGCGTAACAGAGTCATGACACATAGAGCAGATCGACACACCCACCACCGCGGCCGAGCGAGTCACAATGTGCATAACCGGATATATTTCGTTATAGTGAGCTATGTTTTGACACACCGCGCAAGCGAGCGACCTAGGCTTGAACTCCTTCGCAGATATGTCAGGCGGTTCCACTTATCTTCTGACCATCCATGGACATCGACACAGCTCACTTCACAGAGCGCGTAGAATTCGTAAGTTCTGGAGGATGAAATCATCTATCCATGTATGGTATCAGGGCATATTAGAGCATTTCTCGATATATAATTAAAAATGGAGTACGTCTTGGTCTAAACTATTTAATTATCGGCAATCTTGCGATGTTTCTTAGTGAGACTCCTAAATTCTTCACATACATATATATACAGCCAAGCTTAATCTAAGTCTCACTTGTAGATGAAGCGTACACAAGCGTTTTTAATAGAGTATTATTAGTAATATTATTTCGATAACTTAACATATTTGTTTAGTCATTGATAGTCATTAATGATTGATTTCCTAATTCTCTACAGCTAATACATTATTATTTTGGAGTGCAACAGGTATTGAATATCAGTAAGTGTATATTCTAGTGGTCATCCTCAGAGATAGAACAATCACGTGCGAGGATAAAACGGAATACCGATTTAGACAAAGTTATAAATCATGTATTAATAATGTTATTTAGTTTAGAGTGCTAGGGTTTGTATTATCAAAATAGCGTTATGTTGTACAATATTAGCTAGGAAATTATATATTTAAGAATATAAAGAACACAGGTATTTAACAGGAATGGAAAATTATTGATTGTAGAAGTATATATTATAGTAAATAGTCGTTTTTCTTAAACCTTTCGGGTAATGTATAAATATGCTATTTGTTTTGGATTAGAAAACAGACAGAGTTATAATAAGTATGTATTTGAACAGTATGAGAAGACAAAAAGAGGTTTACTAACAACTTAATAAATAAAGGTGTATCTCCTGCATATTGCTGAAATTAACTCAACACCAAAATAATACAGGTGATATTAACTAAAATAGCCTATTAATATTAACAGGTATATTTTTATATTATTTTATAATTTAAAGATATTATTGATTGCTCTGACTCTCAATAGGATCTCTTTGTACTTCATCATCTCTCCCATTCTCTCATTAACAGGAAATAGCGTATCAAACTTCTACTTTTCGTTTCAGTGGTGGCTTCGTTTGTGTGGATCGAATCTCTTGATTGCGCGTAAGAAAAAAAGAAGAAGAGGATTGTTGGAGGATGGAGGCGGGGGCAACTGAAGGGAGTCAGAAATGAAAATAAGGAACAGGATTAAGTGGTACCAGAAAGAGGGAGATATAATAAAGAAATGTGAGCCATTGTTTATTATTATATTATTAATTATTAATATTATTATTATTATTGACATCGTTAATTGCTATTTTCTTATTTAGTATCCAGATTTTAGGGTTATGAGTACACTGTGTTTATTATAATTATTTCCGCGAATTATTAATATTTATTAGAAGATGAATGAAGCGAGTACTAGGTTTATTAAATTTAATTTATCCTATTTAAAAAAAAATATATTACAAAATGTTTTAAAGGTAATTAATTATTATTATTATTTATTATTATTATTATTATTATTATTATTATTATTATTATTATTATATTATATTATTATTATTATTATTATTATTATTATTATTATTATTAATATTATTAATTTTTGATAATGGTTTGCATTGGTGAAAGCTAAGGTGAGTTTTTTTAAAATAAACAAGATGAGTTTTCCTTCTTATTAAGTTCGGGATTCGAACTTGAAGGAGGGAGGAATGTTGGGAAAAGGGAAACCAACTAAAGATTGGCCTAAAAATAAAAAGTTTTAAAAAATTAACACGACAAAAATCAGATCGGTCAATGATCTCATAAGGATGGGAAGAAAACTCATTTAAAAGAACATAGGAAAGAACAACGGTAAAACAAAAAGAACAGGCCCGTAGAGTTACGGTAAGCAAATTTAAATTATAAATTATTAAATGTTAGTAATTAAAATAATATTAATAAAGTAACTATAATGATAAACTTATGTTTTATTTATAGCATGGGACAGACCTAGCTTGAAACCTGGCATGGGGCAGCTTGGATATGGGAACAAACTTAGTCTATGGGAACAAACCCCAGGTTGAGATAAGGCAATCTTTGCAGCCTGAAACCAGTATGAACTAAACTATAAGTTGGTTGATAATGTAAACCTTTTGAGTTTTCTGTGTTCCATGAGCGCAATACCTCTGAGAACCCTTTAATAGACTTATAATAATGTACTAGAATATCACAGGTAACGATCTAATCAATACTAGGTAATTTTAATCTATGTCGGTCTTTTCATAAGGTCGCTGAGGCAATAGAGACATGATATATCCTATTATAACTCGTGTATACTTTCTTCATCTTTTACTTGAGCCCCATGAGGCGATGATAAAAAGATGAGGTAACCGAGAGACTAGAACCCCGACTTCGTAAACCCCGCATACCCTATAACACAGCGTTTTGCTCTACGAGCAGCTAAACACACGCTCTCCCAGAGCGGATTAAGGTTTTCTATAAGTGCAGATCCTTTCAACTCGTAATGTCTACCTTATAAACTCAGTAAGAGATTAGATAATAAAATTAAGTTCCACAACAAGGTTAATCATCATCATATATTATGAGACTGGTATTAAAAGTGAAGCATGATTTATAAAAGTTATAAATTTATATGGTTCATGCGAAATTATACTAGTTTAATTTCATCAAACATGATACAAGATAGAGCAAGAAACTTATTGAGTAAGTATAATGCAGGAGAATTTTTAATTGTTGATCTCTTATAAATATTATACGAAGTTTGAAGCATAACATGTAGTATCATAAAACTCACTAGCTATGATTCAATATATAGGTTGACCGAGATATAAATAATAACTATTATTTGCAGATCACATACCACTATCAAATTATTGGTTGCATTAAAGATTTTAATGCAGGTTCATTTTATGTAAAAGATTTTGAAGTTCATGAGAACTGCAGTAATAAAACACCACCCGATGCCAGACCATAGTACAATCTTAACTTACAAAATACAGTTTTTTTTTTTATGCGTAAGGATAAAAGATAAAATTATACGATTTAGTGATAAATTATATAAAACTTTTAATTTATTTAATAATAATTTATTTGATTAAATAACGAAAATTCTTACATATAAAAATTTCTCTTAGAAAAAGTTTTACAAAATTAGCAGGAATTTTATATAAGCAACTAAAAAACACAAGAGCGTATTTTACAACGGAATGAGAAGACACTTGAGAGAACTGGTAGACACGTCCAAACAATAGAGTAAAAACAAGACACTCGCTCCATGTTTATGGCATTTTTGCTTACACATAATATCGGTGTAATAATTAAATCGTCTATATTTTAAAGTAAATTATAACGCAATCATTTCAGTGTCTTAGGTCAAGGCATCTTAATCGCTGTTAATGCTCGCAGATATTTGAACTAGTAGTAAAGAGACATAACCATAGAGTTATTGTTAATCACTAGCGTAGACCCTTATAAATAAGCAAAGGTGTGAGCCAACTGCAATTTGGAGAGCTGAATTTATCACCAGCGCGACCGAACGAAAAGAATAACAAGCGACGTCTATAGGGATAATACACCATCAATATGTATACGCTTTATATAAACGAGCGAAATATTTAGGAGTTTTAATAAAGCATATAGAAATTACAGAGAATCGAACATACACTTTGTCTCTATGTTTCTTTAGTCCTTCTATTTCGACTTCAACCTCATGTACGATCTCTCATATTAACCCATATGAGCGAAACATGAGACATGATCATATTCAAGCATCTAGCACACTAGATCATCTCCACTAAGTATGAGGAGAGCTTCAGATGTTTGTGTGGTATTAACGAAACTCTTGATTGCGGCGTAAGAAAAAAGATGAAGAAACGAGCATTCTAAGTTAGGCAGGGCATGGAGTAACGGCATGCGCGCCATATGTGGATCCAAATATGCAAGAAGTAAAGGAATCAGCGTTGACAAAAGAGTGTATCAATATAACTGAGAACACATAAGATTAATCATACTCTTCAATGGAGAGAAAGGCCATCCCCTGGGCACAGAAATAGCCTTCCCGGAACGCATCACTCTGCGATTCATTTATATCTTCAGTATTCATTATCATTCACATTACTATTATTTATTATGACACTCGATACATCGTTACTTGCATTCTCGTCACATATCACATATGACTACTCCAGTTACTCTTATGCAGAGAGCATATGTAGTCACTATACGAGGACGTTCTATATTATACCTACACGGCTTCTTCGGTTTCATCTTCTTAACGAAATTATTAATATTCCGGACTCGGAGTATATGACATCAGAATAGCTAAGAGTTTATTATGGTTTTTAGTTAAGAGATTTATGCTAAGCTCAGACTGTAATCACCGCACAATTATTACGTACAGTCCGAGAGCGATTCATGGAGGAGGAAGAGAGATTCCGAAATCTACGTCTATATACCGCTTTATTATTATTATTGAGCTTCACGTCATGCTGGATGTATATTTAAAAGAATATTTATTTATTATTATTGCCATAATGTATATATGATAAGATAAATATAATTATAAATAAAAATACTTAAGGAATGTGAATTTATTATGAAAAATTTATAAAAGAATAAGCACGCTAAGATATTAATTTTATAATAACGGCTTGTTAATGAGCATCTCATTAGGTCAAAAGCTGAAGATGAGCTAATAGTACTATAAATCTAAACAAACGCACGGACTGGAGAGATTATTTACGCTACATCTCTATCATATTGATTGCAAAGGATATTGGCTGATAAAATGACATCCAGAAAAGGAGGACCTCTGGGCGTTGCGAGAGAGACTATCGGGAAACCAGTTCGAAAGGCACAACCCCAAAGGTACACATTCACTATACTATGTTGAGACACAGAAGCGTAAATCCATATTATAAAAATTAAAGAACGCTGAACCATTTGAAGAACAAAACCTCCAGAAATATATCAGTTCAGTCCGCCTCTACGAGTCTCTCTGCCTCCGATGTAATCTCAACCGAAAGAAGGTGTACGAACTATCATAATCACACCAACAAGGAAAGGGACACATATCTATGGAGCGAAACTATTTCAAATAAAAATGATGACCGGTTTAAAAGAAGAGACTAGGAGACGAAGAATGAAAGATTTAATATAAGTAGAGCTAGAAAAACGAGAACTTTATAAGTTATTCTTGAAATATTATTGAGTTTTTGATCCTATATCAAACTATTGCACACTTACTTAGAATCCGTTATAAAAAGGAGAGATCTAATGTAATTATTTTGTAACACAAATAGAACAAGATGATACTATATAATGATCGAGAGTACACTTTATGTGTGCGAGTTGAGAAGAGGAGACCCTTCAATGCTCGACAGACCATAGCTTCGAAATTCAACTGTCGCACACTCGGCGGATGCAAGCTTGGAGAGATAAAAAGAACAAGAAATCTACAAGACAATAGTACACTCACAATACACGTAAATCAACAAACACTCCGAAGGTGTCATCCAAAATGGCAAATACAGCCATTTACAAAAGCGTGCTTTTAGATCAGTTTTATTAATAACTTGTAGTTAGGGTAGTAGAAAGAACACAGCGCAAACACATCCTGGCAAAAGTACGAGACTAAATAGTTAATAAGCACCACACAGAATATCAATCAAGGTATGAGATATAAATACAGAATCTACAAGTACAAATGCGAAGTCTTGTCAGTGGGTGAAGATATTGAAGAGCAATGAGTATTAATGCAGTTACACAACTCCGTCTATGAAGCAACTCAGGTTGAGCAAGGAAATTTCTCTGCTGTACTCTGCACAGCGTATGAATTCACAGTGAGAGAGTATTTAGCTCTGCGAGAGAGTCGGAATAAGCTTATATAGAAACCTATAGGACAAATAAGATAAGGAAGCATCGAACGCAACTACACGCCTCAAAAGGTATAGGATAAGGTGGCCAGAAGCATTGATGTCTGTTCAGCTATTCAAACACTTCTTAAAGTATTATCTGCGAATTTCTATAGATCTAGTGTGCATTAAAAGTATTAGTTCATATAGAGTATCATCATCATGTGATGAGAGAGAACAGATTTCTTTCATAATTATATATGGTTGCGCGAGGTTAGGGAAAAAGGTGATAGGTGAGTGCATTTTTGATATAGAGAGTTCGCCACGCGTCCGTTGGACCAACCTAGGTATACACAATTTAATATTATTACTTAATAGTATTTGGTGCTGAACTCTATAAATCAGAATATAAGAGAAGTAGAGGTTAAACATGATATTAATAAATATAGTTGCAGTTTTAAATAATTAACTATATTATATATATATATACAATATTTATATTACGATAATTGTATATTTAGGTGCATTAAGTTTTTAATGTTGTTCTTTATTACTTCTACAGTCAGACATTATTTGGCAGGGATTTTAGAAATAAATGGTAGTGATCAGTGTCACACCTACATAGAGTAAAACAAATCATCAGTGACGAGGAAAAGATAATACCGATATATGAAACAAATTTAATTAAAAATCATATATTTAATAAATATTATAGTTTAGGTAGCTAGGTTGTAATATTTAATTATAAAATAGCGTTTAGTGAGTATGCACTAAAATAGTACTATAGATATATTATATAAGTAAATAAAAAACATCAGGTATAACAGGAATCAAAATTACATCTCGCACTTGAAAATATTATATTTAGCACAGAGCACGTAGTATTAATATTCGATCTCATAACGATTCTCTCTATGACCTCTGGATTCGCGGAAGTAAAAAATGATAATCTGTCATTTCCTTGTTGCTATGCACTTATATTATAACGATATATCATGAGCAGTAGTAATAAGTGGTTGATACAGTTATGAGAACAAACATGATTTTACCACTTATAAATATAAAAAAGGTGGTATACCTAAACGCAAAATTTGCGATATTGATACAACCAAAGAAGAATAACAGGTAGTATACTAAAACCTTCAATATTTAACAGGAAATTATATATTAATTTATATATATTAAATTTATATAATTGATTCTCTACTCTCATGTCACTCTATTATAGCTCTTTGACTTCAATCTCTCCTCTCTCTCTCATTAACAGGAAACAAGCGTATAGCGTATCCAAAGGTTTATAATCGTTCAAATAATAAAATGATATATAATAATATATATATAATATAATAATAATATTAATATTAATATAAATAATAATAATATAATAATTAATATATATATTATATATATATAAATATATGTATAAAGCTGAAGGATTTAAATAAAGTTAAATAGCATTATTAGCATTCTTAGTAACTGTCTAAAACTTTGGGTTTATTATAAAAACGAAGAGAAAAAAAAATAGATATAAATATGAGTTTAAAATCACAATATCTTTTCGCTTATAATTCCAGCTAGTTCACGAACAAAAATAATCTATATATTTAATTGTAAATTCATATAATAGTGACTAATAAATTACAGTTAATATAAAGAGATAAATCATTTATTGTCCAATACTTAATAAATAAAATATATATACTATATTATTATTATTAATTATCAATATATTATTAATATAATATAATATAATATATATAATATATATATAATATTAATATAATATATATATATATGATATTATATATATATTAATAATATATTAATAATTTATATAATATTTAATATATATATAATATAATATTAATATTATAAATATATAGTATATATTATATATATAAATATTTAATATAAATATTATATATATATATATATATATTATATATATATATATATATTATATATATATATATATATATAATAATATATGTATATATATTATATTATATATAATATATATATATATATATATATAATTATATTAATATATATATAAATATATATAAATATTATATAAAATATATAATAATATATATTATATATTATTATAAATATTATATAATATATATATATAATAATTATATATATATATATTAATATATATTATAAATAATATATATATAATATATAATAAATATATATATTAATATTGTGAGTAATATTACTCATAACAGTAGTATACCAATAACAGAGAACTGATATAATAATTATAATATAAAATACCTAATTAAAAAATTAACTAACTAAAATCATCAGTATATGACAGAAACTTGAGGATAGACTTATACTCACGTATGATAACTAAATATATTATAACTAATTATTATAATATTTAACATCTAATTTAATAAATTATATATCTATATCAATATATAATAATATAAATACATATATAATTTTTAATTTTATAGCACATATTACTACGATATAGTTATTATGACTATAGTTTATGTTAATATTGATGTAAAGATTATATTATATAAAATTAATATATTATTCACGTAAATTCCATCAGTATATAATACTATTATCATATCATAATATTTTAATGATAGAGACTAGTCTCAATCAATGATCATATATTAAAATAATAAATCTTTAGTTATTGTCAAGTAGTATTTTATAATCCCTTTTCACTATTATGGTTTTTGCTATTGATAATATATTAATTACAGTTATTTAATTAAATAATTAATCGATAATTAAGTTAATCGATTAATCAAATATTAATTAACATGGCGATATTAAATTAGTAATAATAAACATTTAGTTATCACATTATATTGGAGTTTATATATAATATGTGATGAGTAACATTTATTTCCATTAAAACGTTATCCAACGAAATAACTAAAAATTCCGCTACGACTATTCACTATGAGATATCTTACGCTGAGTATAGACTGAGAATGTATAATTTGAGCGAGAGATAATTATTACACTTGGAACGAATATACTATTAGTTCATTGAAAACAGCTATAAGTTTCTCAAAAATGTCTTACTGCAGTACAATAATTCAAAAAGTAGTTTTATGTTATTTTTTGTTTGATGCAATCCACATCCATTCATACTTTAGAGAATACAATATTTATTAATGTCACTTATTTTATGTTTTATTAATCTAAAATCACTTCTATAATATAACTTAATATCTGAGTCACATTATTGTTGTGAGATGAATAAGTTGGTAATTATTAAATTGCTTCTGTATTTAATTCTTATAGAGCTAAGTGATGTTGTCAGCTTTTACCTGTTCCACGGAGTTTATCATTAGCCACTACGTACCATCGAAAATAGGAACTGATCCCGCGAAAACTACTAGAATATAGATCGGAGCTATATATAATCGAATAAAATAAGCTGCGACAACGTTATTTATCGAAGAGATTACGGAAGTCTATGTAAAGTAAGCCTCAGAGAATACATGAATTGGTTATCTAATTGACTAACGGGACACTGCAACCGAGGCACTATAATAGATACAACGTAATATACAAGTGATTAAAATTGTAATAATGCAGATATTAGTATAATAAGAATATTGTTATTACTACTTTAACTCATTACTTTGTCGAAATAAATGCAAATTGATACTGCACATCATAAGCAATATTAAGTTTATACTCACTGACGTATAATTAAGTGATCAACTATTCTTATTGTAATTATTATGAAATATTAGTGATTTTTTAATTATATTATGAAAATTTCATAACTTCAAATTATCATTATTAAATATATAAATTTATTATATTATATATATTACTAATAATTTTATTATATTATTAATCCTTTATAATTAATTTATTATCAATCTCTATCGTTTAAGTTGGCGAAGTCGTACACGAGATCTCATCCTATCTGAGCACTTGAGATGTACTGAGAGCACGAGTATATGAAGTATATCACACAAATAAATCAAAACTGGTCCTCGTTTTTCTTCAGAGTAGTAATATCATGTGAGTTTGAGTAGGCTGCTCACTTCCATTATCACTACTCATGAAGAAAGGGTATAGGAGTAAGTGAATAGTTAAATAATTATGGAGTACAATTCTTCTGACCACTATATGATATATTGATTTGGTATGAAAAACGTCCATTAGGATAATAAACAGATGTACGTCGAGTGATCCGATCATAGGTACGGAGTGTTTGTCAATATATGATTTAAGGGCCTCAACTATCTTTTATCACTTCCTTTGACTCCGTATTTTCTATTTATCTGACTGCTGCTGTAATCTCATAAGAGTGTGACTATTCAGCATCATTATGGTAATATGCTTGTAATAGAAATAGTCCTTATATATGGCGATCTTCATTAATTTCCTATTTTATCACTATCAATATAAGAAACATTTCCTATTTTTATAGGATTATTACTAAGGGATATTATGATAATATATATATATATATATATATATAGTGGATATATATAGTAATATATATATATATAGTATATAATATAAGTATAATATTATTATATATATAATAGTATTATTATAAATATATATAATAGGTATATAGCGTATGTATATATATATATAATATATAAGTATATAAGCTATATATAATATATACATATATTATATATTATAATATATATATAATAATAATATATATATATATATTATATATATAATATATATATAAATGCGCTTGAAAAAGCGGACCAAATTAAATGAATTAAATATTAAATTAGAGCTATATATCTAAATTTGTCGAATCAATTGCGAGCACATTATCAGATTATTTATATAAGTTCCACAGTCTTTCAGCCAATCAAATGCGCAAGAAATGTAATATATGAATATAACATACAACACTCATCTCTAAGTTTGTCGCCAAGCCTTGTTTGAGCGAGATTTTTCTCGTATTAAAGCATAGGAACTTAAATTTCGTTCAAACTTCGGACCTCTGAAAATATAATAATTAATAAAGAAATTAAAATTCGTAATTAATAGTAACATAACCCGAACTCTAACATTAAATTTACTTTTTTGTACAAAAATAATCAATTAAAGTTCCTTATTTTAGATATAATATGCACTTTTTAAAGTATGATAAAAAAAAATCAAAAACAAATAGAAAAATTTATGTCAACTAACTTCACAGAAAAATAGTAGTTAATGAAAACAAATTTATATCCATAAATATTATTATTATTATTAATTTATATTATTATTATTATTATTATTAATTATTATTATATTATTATTATTATTATAAAACTTATAATTATTAAATTAAAATTTATAATTATTAATTATAAATTATAATATAATATATTATAATTATAATTTAATTATAATTATAAATTATAATCTATAATTATAATATTATAATTAATTTAATTATAATAATTATATAAATATTATTAAATAATTATAAATAATATTATTATAAAATATTATAATATTAATTTAATATTATTATAATTATTTTATTATTATTATTATTATATTAATTAATTATATTATTATTATTAATAATTATTATTATTATTATATTTTAATTATTATTATTATATAATATTATAATTATTAAATTTATTAAAAATTATTATAATTATTATAGTTATGAGATCTTAATAATTAAAATAATGGAAATATTATATGAAATTATAATTGTTATAATATTATTATTATTAATATATTTTAATTAATATTATATTATTATTATTATTATTTATTATATTATTCTATTTTTAATTATTATTTTCTTTATTTTTAAAATTTTACAATATTAATTTTATTTTTATTTTTTTTTTTATTTTTTTATTATATTAATTATTGTAAATATATTATTTTAATTTTGTGATTGTTTATTTATATTTATTATTATTATAAAAATTATAAAAATAAAATTTTAATAATTATAAATGAATTTTATTGTAATATAAGTATTTCAAATATAATTATAATTACGATTTTATTTTACAAATTATTATTACTTTTTACTTCCAATTCCCTAAATATTTTTCTTCTGAAATATTCATTTAAGTTTCCTACTCCTTAATATTAATCTAGAGAAAAATTTGCAAAGAAAGTAAGAAGCATATTTATATTTATTAATTTCTGACCGGTTTTCGTCCGTAAACCTCGGACATCTTTCAGAGTTTTTCGATTCTAAACATTGAATGATATTATTTTTAAACACTAAGGATTTAAAAATTAAAATTAACAAATTAGATTTTAAATTTTGGTATTTCATATTATATTTTAACTTAAGGGACAATTCGTTGAACTTTATGTTATGTCTGGTTTTAGATGTTTTATGTAATAAGCCTCAGCTTTTTCAGTTTTTGGGCTTCCACATGAGAGTGTAAAATTTTAAATGATTTTGAAATATCGGTACAGTTTGTCTTGTTATGCTCAGTGAATAAATGTTATATTTTACTGGGTTAAAAAGCTGTGCTGGTATGCCCTATCTGTTAATCTAATTAGTCGTTAACAATATAGTCGACGTAACAGTCAGACTCGGACAATGCGAATTGGTAAACGAACATGGTGATTAACTGAAAGGGTATCCTTTATTTATCATTTATCATCTATCATTTATTCAGGTGATATAGTTTATTGTGATTTTGAATTACCTTGTAGATTTAATGTGGGCGTTAATAATGCCGCGTAGGCATTTTTTCCTGCTTTATCGAAGTGTTTTTTGCAATTTGAAGTTTTAAAATAAAATTTAATGCTTTCAGAGATTTTGTTGTATTGTCCTGTTTTTAAAGAGTTTGTTGATGGTTTTGTTTATTTTTAGCCTTGCCGTTAAGAGTTTAAAGGGTGGTTACAGTTTAACAGGTTCTGTTTAATTCTTTTAACTTCAGCATCAAATTACTCCCAATCCGAGCACAATTTATAGCCCTATATATGAGTGTTTTACAATTGAATTTTTATATACTTCTGGGGAGTAGGAGTTTGTTATTAAGGTAACAAGACGCATTATCAGTTGGTTTGACATGTATGCCTGTGGAAAAAGGTTACATCATCATTAATTTTGATTTTAATATCCAAAAGTTAATAATATTATTTAGAAAACTATAGATGTGAAATATATATATATATATAATATATATTATATATATATATATAATATATATATATAATAATAAATATAAATATTAATATATATAATATATATATAATGATAATATATATATATATATATTATATATAGTATATATATATATATATATATATATATATTATATAATAAAGCTTTTGATAAGGTCCGCCACATAAGGCTATGAAGAATTATTTCAGGTGTATAGGGTGGAGTGGTACAAATGGTTGATAAGAGTGTATGTTGGATAGAAAACAGTGTGTACAACTAAATGACAATAAGTCATCAAAGGAATAGTGAAGAAGTGGTTTCCCACAGGGGTTCAGAAGCTGGGGCCCAACTATTGTTCTCATATATATAATGATTTAGACCAGGGACTTAAATGCAAGGTTCCTAAGTTTGCAGATGAATACCAATGTGGCCACCTCAGTTAGGATAGTGAAGGTATAAAGATGCAAAATGATCTTGATAAAAACTTCTTGGGTGAGATAAGTAAGTGGCAAATGAATTTTAATAGTAAAAAAGTGTAAAGTTCTCCTAGGTTTCTCAAACAAAAGTTTTAACTACGATATGAATGGGGATGGGCTTGAGTCTGTGGAACAAGAAAAAGATTTAGGTGTGATATAAGCAGTAATTTGAAAGTAAGCTAATCAGTGTTTGGAAGCAGGAATAAAGCTAAATAAGATGCTGGCTTAATAAATCGCAATGTTGTTACAAGAGCAAAGAAGAAATAAGTAAACTGTATAATAGCTTATGTTATGCAGTAATAGAGTATTTGCACAAGTTTGGGCCCCTTATTTAAAGAAAGACTAGGTATGCAAGAGAGAGAGAGAGAGAGAGAGAGAGAGAGAGAGAGAGAGAAGAGAGAGAGAGAGAGAGAGAGAGAGAGAGAGAGAGAGAGAGAGAAGAGAGAGAGAGAGAGAGAGAGAGAAGAGAGAGAGAAGAGAGAGAGAGAGAAGAGAGAGAGAAGAGGAGAGAGAGAGAGAGAGAGGAGAGAGAGAGAAAGAGAGAAGAGAGAGAGCAACGTAGAGCAACAAGGATGAAATTTCTGGGTTTGAGGGTAAGAACTATGAAGGAGAGGCTGAAGGAGTTAGGATGTTTCTGTAGAATGGCGATTCTTAGAAGGGGACATTGATACAAGTCTACAAAATTTTTCCACTATTGATAATACAAGAGACCAATAAATTCTCATAGTAGAGCACTGGACGGGAGACCAGGGGCATAAGCAAGAAATTAAGAAGAAAGCATGCATCTTGATTTAAGAAAGCATTCATTCAGCATCAGGGTTGTTAAATTTTGGAAAAGTTTGCCACAGGAGGTTGTACATATAATTTGGTAATATATTATATATATATATATAATATATATATTATATAATATTTATATATAGTATATATATATATATAATATATATATATATATATATTTTATATATATATTATTATATTATATATATCATATATATATATATATTATATTTATTTATTTGGCATAAAATAGATTTCTTTAACTATATATTATATATATATATATATTATAATATTATATAATATATATTATATATATATATATATATATATATATATAATATAATATATATATATTATATAATACTTATATATATATATATATATATAGTATATATTTATAATATATATATATATATATAATATAATATATACTATATTATATATATATATAATATAATATATATATATATATATATATAATATATACCGTATTTATTGACTAAAGAGGAGACCGGGAATTGGCGCAATGACTAGCGATGACTGCTGAAAAATGCCACGCCTCCGCCCTGATATATATATATATATTAATATATATATATATATATATATATATATATATATTATATATATATATATATATATAATATATTATATATATATAGTAATATATTAATATATATATATTTATTTAAATATTCATCTAAATATTATATATAAATATTTATTACATATAAATAAGTTTTCCAGAATGAAACGGCACATTACATTTTAAAACTTGGGTAGTATTATGATTATCAGTTGTGTGGTGGATTTTGTATTTTGAGTGGTAGGAGCAGTGTTATTCGATGTTATTTGATTATTCTAAGTAGCAAATCAAAAATAATGAAAAGATTCTGAAAAAACTTGAAAGGGATTTTATTAGAACATGTGCTTTCTTGATTCGAGAATATGTGTGACTTTTTGTTGGGTCAGGTTTTGTATCTCCGTATGGAGTTGATCTCTTTGTGATTGTGGGTTCGAAACGTCGAATTCAAACGAGGGGATACTTAGATCTGAAGATGGTCGAAGCGAAGGGTATCTGACAAGTCGAATTTTTTGTGGTGGATCGTAATGTACATCAAAAAAATCCCGTACTGGGCCAGCCCTGCAGGGCGTTAGTGTTGTAGGGTTTTAAGAAGTTTATGGTTAGGTTTAGTGGGTTTGGGTTATAGTGTGGTGTATGTGATAGTTTAAAAATGTGGAGAAGGTTGGTGTTGTTGGATTGGTGTTTGTTAATTTGGGTAGTTTAGTGTTTTAAATTGGGTTAGGTTTGGGTTGTAGAGGTTAGTGTGGTTATGTATTAGGTTGTTTAAGGTTTGGTTTAGTGGTGAATGAGGTTTAGGTGGTATGGTTAGTGTTGAAGTATATGTTGTTTGTAGAATTTTCGTTAGAGGAAACTCTTAAATATCCAGAAATTGTATTAGATTATTGTACTTAAAATTGTGTTGTAGCCTGGTGCGATTGCTATTTTCCGCTGTCGTACAGTATTTTTGTGGTTCTTTTAATTAGCGGTGGTTTGGGGTTTAGGCTTTTTGTATTACGTATTGTGGTTGTGTCGTGTGTTGTTGTTGGGGCGATGTAAACGGAAATTGTTGAGGTGCCCAAGGTCCGAAATTTTTGGCCAATTAATATAATTTATGGACGTAAGAAGTGCGTAAATTTGATGTTCATAAGATGGAAGTTGGAGTTAGATGACTGACTTCCACAGCATAATGGTCCTGAAGTAGAAGCAAGAGAGCCAATGATCTATTTCAAGATGGAGGAAGTTGTTTCTCACCTTCATGAATGATGGGTGTCTTTGCAGCGATAGGTTTATGTTAGTGGTTCGATCGTCAAGGTGAGTTTAGATGGAAGGTCTAAATAGCAGTGTTATGAAGAGTATGGTATTGTGGTCGGAAAGGGGTTTATTTCTGTGTGAGTGGAGTTCTGCGCGCAGTGTGGCAGTTAATGACTGTATTTGTTCAATCGTGTCTACTGTGTAATGTTGGATGGAAGGTTTTGGGGTTTCAATCTATTGTGGTAGGTCAGAGTCGTACGTTTTTGTTTGTTTATTGATTTACTGTTTGTTGCTTTTTTTTTTCTTTTTTAATTGATTTGCAGCAATAAGAAAGAGAGGCGAAGTGTACGAAGTAATGTGGGGAGTTTGCTAAAAGAGCAGTCTCTTCTTTCTGCGTGTGTCATGCTAAAGAAAATATATCCTGCACTGAATAAAAAATTTATCAGCCATAGATAAATAGATTAGTTGATTTTGTTTGAGATTTTTCTTAGTGTTTGGATATAAAATATTGAAGTTTATACCAAAATCACAATCTTTTTAGGAAAAAAATTTGAGCGTATTGTGTTGTTGATGTGTGATGTTTATGTTGTGGTGGGTGATTGTGGGTTGTGTTGGTGTGGGTGTGTTGATGGGTTGTTTGAAAAAAGGAAGTATACCGTTTTTGTCCTTGAATAGTAAAAAGGTTTGAGTTTAATTAGTATTAAAGATAGATAAGTAAAGTAAATGGTATTGTTCTGTATAAAGCTTTGATTGTGAAGAGTTGAAATGGAAAAGGAATTCATTGACTGTGTAGATTAATAGGTGTTTACGCACGGTATGGGTTGGTGGAAAAGTTTTAGTGTTCGTTGGAATACTTTATATTCTTTCGTGGCTTGGTGTGGTGTGGGTGGTGGGTTTTGGTGGTTTGGAGAGTGATTTATGTGTGGTGGATTTTTGTATTTGTGTTTAGTGATTTGTGGGGTTGTATTATATAGTTGTATTATTTAGTAATAGTTGTGAGTTGTTAGGTTGATGTATATGTATATGAGTATATGGAGGTTTATTATAGGGATGTATAGTTATATATGATATTTGGATGTATACTTACTCAAAGGGCATGTGTATGTGATGTTCCTTATTTGATATTATTTAATAAATAAAAATAATGAGTAATGGTTAGGTATTTGGTTGATTTTTATGTCTTTAGGGGGTGTTGTTTATGTGTTAGGTATTTATGGATATTGTTATTGTGATCTTATTTGATATACTCGTTTAGGTGGTAGTATTATATATAGTTATTTTTGTTTAGGTTGTGATGTGGTGGTTAGTTAGGTGATTGTATTTTTGTGTTAGGTTTGTAGTATTATATGATATGTATAGTTGATGTTGAGAAGTGGGTTGGGTTATGTTGTGATGTTTGATTAGGTATGTTGATATTGTTAATAAGGTTTGGGAGTGTCTAGGGTGTTTATGGGCGTGTTAGTGTGGTGTCGTAATTGGTGTCTATAATATGGTACATTATATAGTGTAATATATTTATATATATAATATATATAATATATATGTTAGTGTAATGTGAGTGTGATGTTGAAATGTAAACATTTACATATTATCATCGAGTAAATTTGACAAGTGTAGGTGTATATAGTGGATTAGGTTATTTGGTTTATTAATTGTGTGGGAGTCGTGTTGTATGGGTATAGGGGTGTGATGGGGTGAATAGAGGATTATGATTTGGTGGTTTTAGTTCCAGATGTGTTGAGTGTTGTTGGTGGGATAGGGATGTGAGGTGATGGTTTAAACGGGTTAGGTTTATGTTTGTTTGGGGTAAGGTTTGCGATTGTATTGATTGATTGTTGGTGATACTTTTGTTGTATGGGAGCTATGTTGGTGTAATTGAAGTTGGTTCGTAGGTGTGTAGGTTTGTTGTGATGAGGTGAGGTGGTTGTGGAGGTGTGTATTGTTTTGTAGAGTTGGTGTTATTTTATGTGGAGGTGTGGCTGATGGGGTATGTGTTGTAGTTTTGGGTAGTGGTTGTTTGAGGGTTTGATGCGTGGGTGTTTTGATTGTGGTTGGTGATTGGTTTGTAATGTTTTGTAAGTTAGATGATGCGGATGTGAGTTTTTTGGATGTGTGTTTATTGGATGTGGCGAGGTGTTGGGGGGTGTGTAGTTGGGTATTATGTTTGGATTTTTGGGTTGAGGGTAGTATGTTTTTGGGGTTTGTGTTATTGTGTTGGGGGGTATGATTTTTGTTGATTGGGTTTTGGGTGTAGTTGGTGTTTTGTTAGGTGGATTTTGTATGTGTGTTTGGTTTTGTGGGTGTGTGTGTGTGTTGGTTGTGTTGTGTGATAGTATAATAGGGTCGTGCTTGATTTATTTGTGGTGTTGTGAGTTGTACGTTGGGTGTTTGGGGAATCAGTTTGTGATGGTTGTTATGGTTTGTGGGGTTGTTGGTGTGTGTTTTAGTCTAATTGGTAGTTGTTGAGTGATATTATTAATTAGTAAACTATTGTATTTTATTCGTGAGTGGTTTAGTTAGTTGTATTATATGTATGTGGATAGTTTTTGGTTATTTAGTTTGATGTGGGTGATGGTTTGTTAGGGGTTGATATGGGTAGGAGGTGGTATTGGAGTGTCTTGTTTTATGTGTTGTTGGTGTTGTACAATCATTTTTGAGTATGTGGTTATATGGAGGGTATTTTGGGTGGGAGGTTGTGGGGTGGTATGGTTAGGGTGATGGTTGAGGTGTGTGTGATGGGTTGTTGTGTGGGTTTGGGATGTTTTGTGTTGGTGTGGTGTTTGGTTGGATTGTTATTGAGTGTGTGTGAGTGTGTAGATCGGTGAGATATGAATTGTGGGGTGTTGATGTATGGTAGTTTATAGTAGTTTTGATGTGTTGAGTATGAGGAGGGAGGTTGGTGTTGAGGTTTGATCTTGGGTTGGAGTTGGGTGGTAGTGTTAGTATTGGTTGGGTTAATGGGTGAGAGGTATGTGGAGCGTTGGGAGCATATAGGGATTTGGTTGTTTTGGTGGTGTGTGTGGGTGTTGTGAGGGGTGTTGTGGGGTGTGGTGGATGCTTTGTTGTGGTTTTGTTGTTTTATGTTTCGGGTTGTTGGTTGGGTGTGTGGGTGTGGTGTGGGGGTGTTATTATTAGAAGTGTTTGGTATGTGATATGTTAGTATTGTGGGTTATATTACTTGGTGATTATTGGTGTAGTTGTTATGGTGGTTAGTGGAGTTGATTGAGGGTGTTTGTGGTGTGGGTGGGGAGATTATGGGATGTTAGTTTAATGGATTTTTTTATACTTAGGTGTTATTAGTAGAGTTTTTATTTGAGGGTTATGTCAACCACTTTTATGTGGTGTGGGTATTGATTTTGGGATTGGTTGGATTTGTATTTGTATTATGTTGATTTGAGGGTGTTGGTGCTGTATTGATATGGTGTGAGTAGTTGTGTGGATGCTGATGTGTGTTATAGTGTGGTAGTTCTGTAGGAGGTGTAGTGTGTGTTGATGTATATATTATAAATATGGTGTATGGTGTGGGTGGTTGTGGATGTTGTTTGAGGGTAGTGTAGTATATTAGTTATATATATTGTGTTTTTTGATTTAGTGATGTGTGATGGTGGTATTATTGGTGTTGATTGGAGAGGTTTATATTTCAGTTATGATATATATCCGATGGGTAGAGTTGTGATATGATTTTATATTTGGTTAGGGGTGTTTTGATTAGTGTATTATAGGTTGTTATGTAGGTGTTTGTATTTTTTAAGTTGATATTGATCTTTTGGTGTTTAGTGGTGTTATGCGTTTGATTTGGGGGGAATGTGTAGTGAATGCAGGCGTGTTATTATATTGAGTGGGTTATTGTTGGTATAGGTAGTATTTATAGGATCTGATATTGTTAGTTTATTAGAGTAGATTATTTATATGTTGTAGTAGTTTGTATGAGGTGATATATTTTGGTTGGTATGGATATTAATTTATGTAGTGGAGTGATGTGGTGTAGGTATGAGTGTATTTAGGTTTTGGGGTTAGGTATTGTGTGATTACGGTGTAGTTATGGAGTAATGCGTGAGTTAATATAGGATGTTGATGATATGAGTGGTTTTATGTAGTTATATATTATATGATATTATAGTGAGTATAGGTGGTTTTATATAGTTGGGAGAGATGTAGTATTATATATTTGTTAGGTTATAGTATATATATATATTATGATGGAGATTATATAATATATATATATATTAGTGTGAGTTTTAGTGTTATATTTATTTATATTTATTACTGTTGATGTTTGGGTGAGGGGTTGTTTGGATTTTGTGTTATTTTGTAGGATTGAGTTTTGTTAGGTTTAGGTGTTGTTTTTTTTTTGAGTGATGATGGTTTGTGTTGGTGTGCGTGTGGTGAGTGTGGGGGAGTTGGGGTGAGTGTAGCTGGTGTTGGTATGTATTAATATTTTAAGTGATGTATTTGTTGATGGTATGCTATTATGTTGAGGTCTGGTTTGTTGTGTTGATTTGTTATTCATGGTGTAAGGGTGTTGTGTATATTAGTTAATATAATATATATAATATACATAATATATATATATATATATTATATATTATATAATATTATATATATAAATATTATATTTTAATATATATATGATATTTATAGTGAATATATATATAAGGTATATTATAATATATAAATATATATATAATATATATAGTATATATATATATATTATATATAAATATATATATATATATATAATATATATATA